>JBBPOM010000302.1:0-31700 GCA_038091455.1 Leccinum uliginosum
CTGGACACTCCCGGGCACGCTGCCTTCTCTTCTATGCGCGCTCGCGGAACTTTGGTCACTGATATTGTTGTTCTGGTTGTGGCTGCCGATGATGGTGTCATGCCGCAAACGCTGGAGGTGATCGAACTTGTCAAACGTGAGAAGGAAGGAGGTAACATCGGGATGGTTGTCGCAATTAATAAAGTTGACAAGCCTGAAGCTAACGTTGTACGTTACCACCACCCTCATACATACACCCTTCCATCCCTTTCAAGAACCACGCATTCTTATACTCACTTCTCCCACTGTGCTTGAACAGGAAAAGACCAAATATGCCCTGCTTTCCGCTGGTGTTCCTCTTGAAGAGGCCGGTGGGGATGTCCCTTGTGTCACTGTATCAGGACTCACAGGATCAGGACTGCCTGAGCTCGTTGAAACCATCGCCCTAGTTGCTGATATGATGGACCTCCGTGCGGAACGAGATTGCCCGCCTGTAGGGTACATCCTCGAGTCCAGGATGCTCAAAGGCTTCGGGTGAGTTACCACACTAGCTCATTTTTCGTCACAATCACCAACTCATATGCTTAGCCCTGTTGCAACTGTTCTACTGACTCGCGGCACACTTTCACCAGGGATACCCCTTCTGGCGGGGACCTCCTCGTGTTCTACACGCTGCCTTCTTTCCTCTTCGTTGCAACCCATAACTTCTGCCGCTCCCGGTACGCCTGTCCTTGTCACAGGTTGGAAGTCGCTTCCTGCTGCTGGTGAAGAGGTTCTATCGGGTTGTGACACCGACATAAAAAAGGCGTGTGCCAATCGTGAGCGTAAACGATCCATCGAGAGCGCTCTGGGAGATGTTGAGGTGATAAATGCCACGAGACAGGCATATAAAGAGAGGGAAGGGAGACAGAATCCTCACACGGCGAAGCGAAGTGACTATGTGCCAACCCCGGTGTCAGAGGGTTCTGCTCAGCCGGAGGTTAAGAAGTACCTCCGATTGGTTGTCAAAGGAGACGTCAGTGGGAGCGTCGAAGCTCTAGCTGGTGCTGTCAAGGACATTGGGAATCACCTAGCGGGAGTCAAAATTGTTTCCGCCGGTGTGGGGGATGTAACTGATTCTGATGTTATGATGGCCAAAGCCGCTGATGGTACGTCTCTACCTACATTTTCTGATCGCAATGTTGAATTTCCTACCAGCGATGATAATCGCATTTTCTGTTGGGGTGCCACGGGCCGTCCGCGCTTCCACCTCCCAGAACCACGTCCCAATTTATACATCTGACATCATATATCGCGTCATTGACGACATCCGTGATCGCGTAATATCTCTCCTACCATGCACTATTGATATCAAAGTCACCGGCGAGGCGACAGTACTCCAGCTATTCGAGATACAGATCAAGGGAAACCACAAGAAGATCGCTGGGTGCAGGGTCACCCATGGAACTCTGCAACGGTCGAGCTCAGTCAGGGTATTAAGAGACGAGAAAGTTGTATATGAGGGTAAGTGGCAGTCGACTTACATCGTGGACGTGCAGATATGTGACCTGTTATCAGGCCCAATAGATGCATTGAAGCAGTTGAAGAAGGACGTGACGGAGGTTAGAAAAGGTTCGGAATGCGGTGTCAATCTACAGGGCTTTGATAGTCTCCAAGAAGGTGACGTTATTCAAATGTTCCAGAAAGTAGAGATACCGGGCGAGCTGTGATATTGACACTCATCTGACACATAGAAATAATTAGATCATAACTATTTTCTTTGGTGAACCATTGCAATATACATGGTAATTTCTTCAAGGTGCTCGCTTTCTATTCTGCTCGTCAACGATTTCCTTTCCGCCGATCGTGCCAGTTCTGCCCCCAACTCCAAATGTCAAGCTGATGTTTCCAAGGTCACGCGTTGTCTTCTCGAGAACAATCCAACTTCGGGTATCCAATTTCTTTAAGACGACCTCTACCTTGGTCCCGAAAAATTTGTACGAAGACCTTTCCGGTTCGACTGGTCCAAAAAGCTGAATAGTCCGCTTGAACCGTTTCTGAGCAGGAAGATATAGATCAAAATGGACCTGTGTGTATTCCTGTGAGTAAAACGGCCGACAACGTCCGCGTTGCAGCGCAAACCTGTGTCTCTTCAATCGTGACCGTGCTTTTGTCCTTATCAGCTTGCTTAGCGAATACAGACACGTGAACCTCGTTCGGTGTCTGGTAATGATCTACACGGCACTCTGTGAATTGTTCAACCTTATGATCCGAAACAGATCCGAAACAGGTTAGCTGTAAGGACAGCGACGTAATAAAGGTGGTGCCGCGCACCGAGTCACCGGATGCGCTCCGCTTCGGAACAAAAACATGGCGACCTTTCTTGCATCCTTCGATTTTAAGGAATTCTTCAAATTCCAGAACTCGCCGTTTACAACACAGATAACCCTGAGCATCGCATCATTGAGAATCGTCAAAAATACGGAGATATGCGAGGAATGGTGTGCGAACGACGTAATTTACGGGGGTCACATACCTTGCTCCCCTCGCGGAAAATGGGCTGCAGAATGTATTGATCCGGTCAGTAAGGAAGGAGGTATTAGTGAAGGTGACAAAGAACCTCAGACGTACTTGGGCTGGATGGTAGGTGCAGACCGTGCCCTCGCCGTTTCCAACGCGGTTCTCCGCATCGCTCAAGAATGCAACGGCACAACCTTTACGTCTACATTGTGTGCCCAGCGCAACCGCTACACTTGAGTCATCCTCCTCTTCGAAGTAAGGAGCAGTGGACTCCGTAGGCAGAGTGGGGGCAATGGGCGCTGACGAGTGTGATATATGTGACGATTGGACTGTCTGCGCTGCTGAATAGACTTCTTTTCCATCTTTCGATTCCGACATGGTGAGAATCTCAGTAATTGCTGGCTTCGGTATCAGAGGAGCATCTTGTGGTACTGCTTCTGTATGCGCGCCAACCTCACACCCCTTGCCAGCGTGATCAATCATGATCGTTAGCGGTGAACGTGCTTCGCCACGCAACGAAGCATGCATACAGGTATAGCCATGAATTCATCGAAGTCCAGAACCGGTTTGTTGACACTTGAGCAGCATGACCACGACTTTAGCCCCTCGTGGAAGACCTGTTATTGAGACAATTTAGACCAACCGATCGGACTAGATTTACAGCAGACACTCACCGGTGCTCCATGGTGATAATGACAACTATTCTCCGTGTTCTCTGCCGATAAAAACACCTGACCACACCCTTTTCGTGTACAGCGCAGCATGTTGGCGAAGTGACTGCAGAATAGCGAGCTTACACTGGTGTTATGAACGCCAACTTCAATTTTTGCCTGATACCATCAACTTGTGGTGCTAGTAGCCCTGCTAAAGATAAATATTGCTTATGTAATCCCTCTCACCTAGAATGTTCTGGGAAGTTTCTACAAATCTGCATGTGGATGCGCAAAGCTACTTATGTTCCGACTCGGAGTTGCACTCGCATGATGATATGATTCTGAAACTTGAAACAGAATGAATTCATCACAAACTGGGCACATATGCTACGGGTGGTGGCAAAACCGGAAGTGCAAAAAAATCCGTCCGAAAAAAAACACCATATTGTTCGCAAGCAGCGTACGTGCCATATTATAGTGAAACGTCTGCATTAACTTGGCCCATCAACCGATCAAAAGTCGAACGGTGCGGAAGAGTGACAGCTCACATGCACAGTCACGCAACCTTACAGCCCGCTTGAAGCCGCAGTATGCACACTGGTGGTGAATTCAGGTGAAGTCGTCCCTGTCCAGGGCGAAAAGAAATTGATACCCGGTGTCAAAACAACGGCAGCGAGGGATGGCCTGCAGGCGTGTTGTGGACGTGTTACAAGGGGAAAGGAGGTGTTCTCGCATTCGAGATTGAATTAAAGAGTCTCAGACTCAGGGGTGTCGGTGAACTTGATCGTGTGGATCAGAAACGTTTCAACAACCCATCGAGTACTATGAAGTAAACCATTGACATCTGTACTTACTGAGTCATGGTCCTAACCCATAGCCACGCCGCAGCGAGTGGATCAGCCAAGATGTATGATACTTAGCATCATCTACTAACGCCGCGGCAACAGTCCGTGGTCTCCCGATCGGCGCAGGATTTCGGGGGGTCAGAAAAAAAATAGAAAGTGTTGCATCCGTCGCCGAGATGGTTCCGACGTGATTATTCTCGCCACTTCCTGAGTCAAGCCTTACAAATAGACTATATGTACACATCCCTCTTACAATGCAAGTTTTGCATTTTGCGGCGGTAGACTGGCAGAGTTTGTCCGAATGAGAAACTAGCTAGTATCTATGCATTACGGACATGATGCATTATACGTGAGCATGATAGCATTGCATCATGTCGAAGTAGTACCTCAGGCTATAGTCCCGATTATCTACGCGCTTGCCCAGTTTTCAGTACATATTGTACGTCAACTCATGCACACAGTCCCTCTGTTAAGACCTCGGCCTTAACGTTGAAACGTTGGCCTGCTTTCCTCACGAAATGCACAGTGCCGCTTCATTAAAATATTCGTGCGCAGGTGTTGATTATGCGGACGGATCCCTAGTGGTTTCATGTTGATCATAAGTTAACATGTCTCCCCTGCCAAGTGCAAATTAGAAAACATGTTCACCGTGAGACTCTGTGACCTCCCGTCGTCATCGTGGTTCTGCTTTTGCCATGGTACTTGCTCTTCGAATCTGTTGCGACCCGGCGAGAGTACCGAGTGCGGAATGGTGACCCTGACGGAGCACCACGACACTGCCGCAATTGCTGGCTTGGGCTGCCGAATTGAAACGAGGCAAACTTAACTAGCTCCAATGATTATGCTTTGAATCAACGACTTTGGCAGGCAGTGCCAGGCTCGGATGAATGGAGGCAATCTTCCACCCGAACAAGTCCCGCGTCTTCTTGTCAACCGATGAAGTAAAATACTTACAGACTCGATCCATTTTTGAAACACATCATGGTGATCGAGATAACTACCGGATCTTTCTCGGGTACGGTCGGAACTGCCAGATCAGTGAAGGAGGTTCCTGCCGGCAATCATGGAGAATTGGGATCCCCTGGAGTCGACGATTCGAGCGCCACAAGGATGGGATGAACAGCCACGGAAGAGTCTCGACTGTTTTGTAGAGGGCGAAACGTACATATGAACGGCGGGTATGTCATAACAGGATGCCGCACGGAGCATGTGCACGGGGATTATGGCGTGTTCAAAGCAGGCTCGATTGATTACAGAATCGTCGTGGAGCATTCACGTTGTAGGTTCGAAGCTCGCTGCAAACGCGCAACTGACAAGCGAGCTATTTAATTTACCGGAGCTAACTAGAATAGTAAAACGTAGTAGCGATCACATGGTTCCACATCGAAGCGTCGAAAATTTATGTAGCTAGAGATATTGGTTCTAAATCCGCCTTTCAATCTAAACCTGGGCCAAATGACTCCCAGACGAGAAAACCTATGCCCCACGGACCAACACGACCAAGTGTCCGAAGAGCGGAAGAGATCCGCCGATGAGCGTTAGATCGCAACTCGTGACGATCTGAGGAACCTCTCGAGTGTTCACGAAAGAACGATGCTATGCCATCCGCCTCCAGTTTTCGCATCAAGACAGAAAACACTGATTGTCGGTCACTCGGATGCGACTTCTGCAGGGAAACAGCTCGCCGCGCCACATCCCATGGTTGGCAGAGTTTCTCATATGCCAAACCTGCCATTATGCCGCCGCACACTAATGTAAAAGCATGGGTGAATCGTGGTAGATGAGAGCTGTAGGATGTCTCGTTTCCCGACTGCAGCCTTCGAAGAGAATGTTGTGTTGCGGATTTCACTTCGCGTGCGCCTTTGCGGGTTATCTCGAAAACGCTGAAGAAAGCAGCAAAGCCTAAAAAACGAACAGATAAAATAATCTGACCAATGATATGAGATTTGCTTACCGCATACATCCTTCCCGCAGCCCCACCCCCATCCAGCCCATCCACGCCCAGCCATTTCGGTAACATCTTTCATCCAGAGTTTAAGTTGTCTGATATCTCGGACTTTTTGAGATCTACTCGCGATGATTGGTTGTGTTCCGCGGAAAACCTCCTTCCACGCATGGGACCATCCATTCCCAGCGCCACCTTCGATGACGAGTCTCAAGTTTTCTGCAGGCGCAGCGACCAAGGCTTGCATACCACCCGCAGCAGCGCCTGACAACGCAACCGCGAACATGGAATGTATTCCTAGGTAAGATTGTAGATAACTGGAGCAGCCAGTGTACGTGGTCCAAAGCACCGTACCCAGCATTGCGTTTGCGAGCATTGGAGGCACAAAGTGCTTAGGAATCACCATGAACTATAACGATATAAGCCTTGACTCGGAAGTGTTCGAGAAAAGGGCGGCAACTACACCATGACTCTTTAAAAGTGAGACGATATACTGGGGACTGAGGGCGGTGCCATGTCTGTTAGCATGTCCCCGAAGTGAGTGCCAACCGCTCACTAGATTTGTGGACGATCAATACGGGCGAATCTGCATGGTGTTTGGCTTGCCTTTGGACGGCCTAAATAGCCTTGCTGGACGAGAAAAATACAAGGTGATAGCCCGCGTGGTCGTCCGAGCTAATGCAGCATAGAGAGGACTGCCTTGCTGATCCGGACTCGAAGGCAAGATGGCGACCTCATCGCGGACGGCCATGAAGCGTGACGTCGACGGTCAGTCCGGCTGTATTTCTGAGATGAGGCGTTGGAAGGACGTGGAATTGTGGTGCGGCCTCAAGTTCCCAAGTAGTCAGAAGAACTTACTTACCTAAGGGAACATTTGCGTTCCCAGTGGTGACCGCCGTTTGGTGACATCTAACTCATGAGGCATTTCAGAGACATCTCGAGACATCTCTCCCTGCCTATTCTCCCTGCGAGGACTAGGCATCTTGCATTCAATGGAGCCGCCAACAACCTGCTACCAGAGGGCTTTACGTTTTTGCCCATGTTCTTCGATAACCACGAACAGCGATTACTATTGACTATGGCCCTAAGTCAACTCGACACCCTCGAGAGCGTACGTGTCCGCAGACTCCAGAATGATTATCGTTCTAGATATCCAGTTTCGGACACCATTCCTGTGGAAGGTGTGTTCTTGCCAGACCATTGCTACACATTCCACGAGGTGAGCACATAATCTGCGATCCTTGTGCCTTCGGCTGCTCATCCCTCCAGGGTCATTACGATAATGTTATCCGGGATTACCGTGAAATGAGCCTCTCGTCCTGGCCGGAATATCAGGTTCCCGGTCTGGCTCCATTGTTGAACCGCTTGCGAGCATTCTGCCCTTCGAAAAACACACAAACCCATCTTTTACACCTATCATCATCTGGGGAAATTCTTCCTCACATTGATAATGTCTCTGCAAGTGGTGGATGGATATTAGGCATAAGTCTAGGGGCGACAAGGATTTTGAGGATGGAATCCCCCGACTCTACAGACTCAGAGAGCTTTGATATGGCGCTTCCGTCTGGTAGCGTCTATCTACAGAGGTAGTGTCTGTCCATTCGTGTCGTTCAATCCCTGGTTCGAAATGAGAATCATAGGGACAGTGTCCGCTACCATTGGAAACATGCAATTCTGCCCTCAACGGGCGAGCAGAAAGTACGACGTGGGCAGCGTCTCAGTATCATGATCAGGGTGTGTGTGCCTTTCCCGGTGGATCACTTTTTCTTAGTTTCAGCTACATAGGACCACAGGGAGGGTTGACGCGGGGAAAGTTGAAGCCATCGTGCATGAACGCAAGCCATACTGATTTGCCGACTAAATACATGTGGGATCTAGTAAACGAGACGTCGCGCAAGCCTTGCGATGGGCCTCAGGCTCCGAACCGTATCTCAACCCTGATTGCAGCCTTCGTGGCGATACATTCGGAGATCATGTAACTTGACACCAATGTATACATACAATACGATATCCACGGAATGCGTGAGTCATCCCCTGGCGGTTCGGTTTGAAGTCGAACATGAAACAACCGCATGTTTTATTTTATTTTGCTTCCGTTTTTCCAGCGACGTTCGATCTATTTACTAGCTGCTCGCATACGCAGAGCGCGGATATAACGTGACGAGAATGAGACTCGTGTATGTGCGCGTACAAACGGGGTGCTTTGGAATTAGTCATGCCAGGAGGGAGTGCTTGGAGTTCTCCGACTTACTGGGGTACCAACCCTCGAGAATGGGGGATTACACACAGGCCCCGCGATCGGACGGACAACTTCATCCTCAGCAGGTGCTCGTGATCAACCAAAGGTATTAGTCCCGATCTCACATGCCTACTCGACGGTCTAGAACTCAACTTGAATGTCAAATTCTCGCTTGAGTTCATCGCCCCAGTTTTGTCTGGTCAGCCAGGGAGGATCAGCAAGCGACTGCTTATACCTGCGGGTCTGCAGGGCAGAACCACAAAACGTGCAAGGGCTCCGGATTTATGTACCGATTCCCAGAACCCTGGTAACTGACACCATGCGTTTTGGAGACACGTCATAACAAAATTATCCCTTCGATACGGTTTTTTAAAGTCGAATCCAGGTGAGCTGAGTGCGAAACACAACATATTGCGTAGTAGGAATAGTCCGCGGCTACAGACGAATAAATAACTATGTGGCTGATGGGAAGTAGATCGATACACTGTGTGGATGCGAAGTCGATGCAATGGCTCTAGCGAGATGAGATCTATGATGCAGATGAAGTGTATGCGTGAATAACAACTCGTCTTAGTTTACTTTTGAGACGCTGGATACGCTAGAATTTCGCTGAGTCAGTATATGTGTTCAGGTAGTATGTTCAGACCGCTTACGGCAGGCTGCGACTGCCTTCGCCTCCGTCCACCGATATAACGACAATTTGCGTCCCCTTCGAGATGTTAGATACAAGTGTGGCGCATTTCGAGAGAAATAATATTACATCGGGAAGGCGGTTTGTGCCAGTCACGGTTCCATATTTGATATCACCGGCGGCAGTCCAGAAGAAAATTCTTGTGCCATTCTGAGTGCTGTGTCAACAGCTTTCTGGGGAGAGGGTGGCAATGGCGACTTACGGGGTGCGCGTTCATAGCCAAAATAGTAGGTAGGGAACGGTACGTTCTGGAGGTCGTTGGGTGTCATTGGCCGTTAGGCTGCACTCTCCTTATAACCCTCCCCAGCCAGTGTTAGGAAGAGATCTGCCTCGATCTCAAAGGTCACATCGGCGATAGGGCCTATGGACGGGGGTACCTAATTTGCTCTTGAAATCGGGAAGGCTTGCTGTTTGGTGAAAATCCAAGAATTTCGCTTATTAGTCCGAGAACAGCTGTAACGACACATTACTGGCCAGCAAGGAAATGGGTTATTAGCCGAACTCAATTAATTCGCGGACGACGGTCGTCGCGCGACTGAGTGCTTGTTTCCTGGTAAATGAAATGTAACAATGTCTAGCTGTGAGTTATGAAATGTATGAACTCGTGAAGGTCGAGACAGAACGGCATCACGGAGGGACGTAATAGTGCTGGAGGTCCCCAAACTCTAGCACCCATAAACCACTCCGCTATTTGAAGCCAGTGATCCTGGACGACGCGTGGTAGACATACGCATCTACGCACACGTTGCCATCCTTCATCGTCAGCCAGCCGGACCTGATCCTCGGCCCAGCCCGCACTGGTGAGATTCCAATTTGAGCGGAGCTGTCTAACTTATGAACGGACCTCTGAGTTTTCGGTGGATCTCGAAGGCGAGCCTCGATCATGTATATACGTATGCAGCTTTCCGTAGAAAACGCGTCGCAGGCGGAATCAAATGAAGGGTCAGAAGGGATACAAGGCAGCGGTGCATGGGAAAGGGCGGAACGAGAAAATAATAAATAGAATAAAACAAAACCAAGTATATTTACATAAATAAACAATCGTGAAAATTCCGTGGAATTCGCGACTCTGTCCATCGGGCATTGCATGGCCATTGCAACGTTGTCGAGAACCTTCATTTAACGTCGACACCACACTGTGACACAGAATGTCTGTCATCCTGGTAACGGGCTCGTACGACCATGAAATCAGATTCTGGGAAGCGTGGAGTGGAATTTGCTCCCGCACCATCGCAAGGTCGGGAGAATCTGGCGTGAGCATAGTCTTTTCAATCATGCTCTGGCATTTGCAAATCTAAGTCATTCCTGGGCTCGTCACTAGCAAGTAAATCGTCTTGCTATTTCTCCCGAGTAAAGCAACTCTTTCATCCTTGTGGAGAGACTCGTTCACATTCCGGCCTTTAGCAAGCGACTGCTGGCTGCGGCGATCCACAAGAAAGTGTACATTTATGAAATCGCGAGCACCTCATCCACTCCGGTCGGTTCTCCCTATTTCCGTAGTCAGCGCATTGAAGCATGCAAATCGGTAGTTGACCTGTCTTGATGCTCATACCATGAATGTCACTTCCGTTTCCTTCCACAGTGAAGGGAAATGGTTGGTTACTGGTAGTGAAGATGGAACTATTAGGATATGGGACCTCAGGTACCCTTCCGATCCATTTTTCTAAGTGGTGTTTTCTTTATCGTTCACCCCAGGAGTGCACAAGTGCATCGCACTTATGATAATGGCGCCCCAGGTAACCCCATCTTGTCAGTGCTTTGTCTTTACTCGGTGCTAACAACAAATGCTTAGTCAACGATGTTTGCGTTCATCCTAATCAGGGAGAGCTCATCTCCTGCGATCAGGCCGGATGTATCAAACAGTGGGACCTATCTGAAAATCTTTGCTCGCATGAACTGGTGCGCCACTTTCATTACCACCTTGTCGATGTTTAGTGCACGATTTCAAGACCCCCGCCGGTGACGTGCCTATCAGGTCAGTCAGTTTGGCCTCTGATGGATCGTGTCTGGTCGCTGGGAATAATAAGGCATGGGCAAAACATTCGTGTGCCGGCGTAGCGCTCATCATTCCGTAATCAGGGCAAATGTTATGTCTGGAAGATTAATGAAGAGAAATCTGAAATGCCAAGATATCAGGCCGTAACCAAATTCAGTGCTCACAAAAAGTACATCACCCGTGTTCTTCTTAGTCCTGATGTTAGGTAAGTCTATTTATCTCAGTTCTTTTCGAGTATGCATATGGGCCCATGGGGATACATCAGGTATCTCGCCACGTGTTCTGCGGACACTACGGTGAAGATATGGTCCATATCTCAGAATTATGAATTGAAGCAAGAGAAGGTACTGCAAGGGCATCAACGATGGGTGTGGGACTGTGCTTTTAGTGCGGACTCTGCGTATTTGGTGACAGGCAAGAAATTATCTATCTTGATTCTTAGATCTTGATTCTTATTCGTTGATAGCCTCCTCGGATCACACCGCTCGACTCTGGGAGATGGCTTCCGGCGAGACCGTTCGACAGTATAATGGGCATCACAAAGGTACGTCGAACCTTTGTTTCTGAGTGGTCCTTTATCAAGAAACCTCATCTAGCTGCGGTGTGTTGCGCGCTGCACGACGGAGCAGGCTGATTTCATATCATGGCGTACGAACACGTCCCCCTGCCCTGAAGGGCCATCTAGTGACCAAGTAAATGGGTGTTCGAACACGAATGAATAATCTCGGCAATTGCCTTTGAAATAATGTGCAACACTCCGGGCTAGCCCGAAGATGTTTCGTTTATGTTTGGAATATCTCATGATTTCTATCGACTCATTCACCATTCCGCGAGATCGAGAATCATGCCAATCTACAGGGGTTCTCGTCAGAAAACTTGTATACAGTTTGTATGACTCTCATAGTCAGTTAAGTACGACAGAAGGTCTTGCCTCATTGAACATGATTTCCCGTAACCTATCAGAACTTCAGAAGAAATCTGCGCAAGAGACTTAATCCATCATCGACCTCCTCGGCTCTACCCACCACCAACTATTCATACGTCTCGAGTAAGGTAACTGCTCTGAAAAGCTTGGTAAATTTGCCGGTGGAAGTAGAAAGTGGATATATAATCGCACGACTTCAAGTATCCCAGCCCTGGATATTCTGATCCTGACAAACTCCACGTAGCAACCTTAGGTCATTTTCACGACGCTCTCGCTGTGTATGTTTGGATGAGTAAATCTGACGATTGTCTGTCTCCAAGTATCGACGAAGTTTACAAACTAGCTGCGCTATAGAAAAGCATTGGCAACTCGGCCTCGTGTTCAACCGAAGAATTTCAAGTCACTGTGCTCGTTTTGAACGAGGAACTTCTCTCCAGGGCCAAATCTTTTATCTGCCAGATGAAGTTACGAAGAGAATGTAGTGAGCCTGCGCACACCGATTGCTTTTGGTGGAAGTTGAATTAATCACTGTATGAGGACAATTATGTGAAGGGACTCGTGGTGGCGATTTGCTGATCTGATGATACACAAGGTCTGTGCACAGGTGTACGAACGACGAGCCTGGACAAAATGTGACAATCTTCCATTTTCATTTGCAATCGGCTTCTTGGAGATTTGGTCGGCTATCCGCGGTGCGTTGGCTGCTGCACTTAGTAGCTTGAAGTGCTTCGTGAACCCGTTTATGCCGCTCCCTAGCCTGAAACCCATCAATTAAGTTGTAGTCTATCTTATCTCCATCGGATCGCGTTGGACGGTAACTCGCACACTGTACTATGAAACGCAACGCCCGGTACTACGTCACGCCGGTACCTGGGCCTGCCACTGAGGGTGACACTTTGGCAGCTTAGCATGGGACACGCCCAAAAAATCTGCCATTCCAGTTGTAACGGAGTGGCAGAATGTTGAGCAGCGTGGTAGAGCACAGCGGCATACCCTACACATTCTTCACACCACTGTGACAGTGGGTGTATATCACACGCGCAGGGCTATCTCAAGTCCGAGTGGCAGGCTGGGGCCGTGTGAGACAACATACTGTATGTCGTTTTCCGGTTCCGAGGGGCAAGATGTCGTTCTGACCTTCGACGAGCGCCGTGTCAGAGGCAGGTGCTGCTCTCGTGGAGTCGTGGGCACCTCGCCTCCACAGCAAGGCCGGTCTTCTCTCGCGTTGCCGCATGTGGAGTACTGGGGAAGTCTGGTACACAACACACCTTGAGGGGGCATGGGCCAACGGCCCTTGCGATACACATAATTTCCGCCCAGAAGACGTTTTGAGGGCTGATGGGCCGCAGGGAATGCCACTGGGAGTCTTTTTGTTTGTTTTGTTTTTTCTTTCTTTTTGAGCAGGCCTCCGAGTGGTACAACTATGTATATCTGGCGCCGATGCGGCTGTCGTGGACGTCTATCGGACTCTATCCGCACCGGCCGCAGACCAAGTGATTGGACATGCCCTTGATCCGGTCCGGGAACCATTACATAAGCGTAGTGGGAGTCAGGCGGAATTGTCGGAGACCCGCCAGGGGTATCGGCCGGGACTTGTCTATCTGATCCCGGTTTATCAAGCTTCTTCTCCTGAAATTTGTTCCCTCCCGACTTCCAGTCCTGTTCTTTGTCTATGGCATACCCCGACGTCTCACACCAGCACCCTCTGGTTTCGGAGGCGTCTTCCCTAACAGATAGCGGCTTTCATGCTGTCCAACGCGACCCCGATTCTTGGGATCAATCTCTCCCTGCCAATCAAGGTCTTTATCTCACAGAGTACGAGAAAGACGCTTGTGGGGTAGGCTTCATCTGTCATATCAAAGGAGAACAGAGCCACAAAATCGTTTCCGATGCTCGTCAACTACTTTGTGCCATGACCCATCGTGGTGCTACTGGCGCCGACAGCCGCGATGGCGACGGCGCTGGGGTCATGACTAGTATTCCACACCTCTTCTTCCAGCGAGAGGGCGAGAGGGAGATCGGCTGCGTGCTGCCCGAGTCAGGCGAGTATGCTGTCGGCAACGTTTTCTTCAAGGCCAACGATCCCATCCAACTACAAAACTTCCAAATGATCTTTTCCAATATCGCCAGCGGTCTCGGTCTTCGTGTGCTTGGATGGCGCGAAGTTCCCACAGATGGGACCATCCTGGGTCCTGCCGCCAGCAGCAAGGAGCCTGCGATCTACCAACCTTTCGTTGTTCTGCGTGACCACTACGGTGACGGCACTACATGTCAGGCTGGTCCTTTTGATGCCAAAATGTTTGAACGACAACTTTACGTATTGCGCAAGCATGCCACTCATACTATGTTTGTCCTTTCTCATTCATTCGGAGTAATAAACGTCGCTCAACAACATTTCGACTTGCTTGTATATAAAGTACGCTTGCCAAGGGCTTCTATGTCTGTTCGCTCTCCTCCAAGAATATTGTGTACAAGGGACAGCTTTCGCCTCCCCAAGTATACAACTACTATCATGACCTCAATCACGTTCTGTATCGTTCTCACTTTACTTTGGTGCATTCCCGATTTTCTACAAATACTTTCCCCTCGTGGGATCGTGCCCAACCAATGAGATTGGCCGCTCACAATGGTTAGTACTAGCATTATATTTGAGCACGAGGTAAGACCTAACGCCCCGATTTAGGCGAGATCAACACCATTCGTGGCAACAAAAACTGGATGAGGGCTCGTGAAGGTGTGCTTTCCTCAACCAGCTTCGGTGATCAGCTCGACCTCCTCTATCCCATCATCGAAACCGGGGGATCCGATTCCGCTGCGTTCGACAACGTACTCGAGCTACTGGTAGTGAATGGGGTGGTAACGTTGCCAGAAGCTATCATGATGCTTGTTCCCGAAGCCTGGCAAGGGAACGAGGACATGGAACCTGGAAAGCGGGCCTTCTATAACTGGGCTGCTTGCCTTCAAGAACCTTGGGATGGTCCTGCTCTATTTACCTTCAGCGACGGCCGATATTGCGGTGCTAATCTTGATCGTAATGGTTTGCGGCCGTGTCGCTTCGTCGTCAGCAACGAGGACATTATGGTGTGCGCCTCTGAAGTGGGTGCGCTGTTTATTCCTCCGGAGAAGGTTGTCCAGAAAGGTCGTCTCAAGCCTGGTCGGATGCTTCTCGTCGACACACTCGAAGGAAGGATCGTAGACGACAAAGAGCGCAAACGGAACACAGCTGCCAAGCAAGACTTTGCTTCGTGGGTTGAAGCCCACATTCTACATGTCCCGAACATCATCAAGCGCGTAGTCCGCAGCAACGTCTCGATCGACCCGGTCATCGATGATGCACCGCTCAGCAGCGACCCTAAACTCCTCGCATTTGGTTACACAGTCGAACAACTCAATCTTCTCATGCTTCCGATGGTCGAGAACGGGAAGGAAGCACTGGGTTCCATGGGGAACGACGCACCCATAGCCGCAATGGCCACACAACCTCGCATCATCTATGACTATTTCCGTCAGCTTTTCGCCCAGGTCACCAACCCTCCCATAGATCCAATACGAGAGAGCATCGTCATGTCACTCGAAGCATACGTCGGCCCCGAGGGCAATCTTTTGGAGATGAAACCCCAACAGTGCCACCGCATTCTTCTTCCATCCCCATTAATATCTCTTGAAGAAATGAATGCGATGAAAAATTTGAAGGTCGCCTACACCACCTGGCCATCGATTACAGTTGATATCACTTTTCCGAAGGAGGAAGGCGTTCCCGGGTATCAGCTAGCGTTGCAGCGTGTCTACAGCGAGGCAGCACAGGCCATCGAGGATGGCATCAAAGTAATTGTTTTATCTGATCGCGCCACTGGACCTTCTCGTGTACCTCTGTCCGCGCTGGTTGCATGTGGTGGCGTCCATCACCACCTCGTCCAGAAAAAGAAGCGTGCCAAGGTTGCGTTAATGGTCGAGACGGCTGAGGCTCGCGAAGTGCATCACCTTTGCGTTCTCGTCGGGTATGGTGCAGATGCCGTCTGCCCATGGTTAATGCTCGAAACGATACATAAAGTTGGCCGCGAAGGACTGTAAGTTTGTAGATTTTCGTGTTTCGGCAAGAGCTGACACATCTTACTAAGTATTAAGGGTGACGACAAGTCAGTGAAGGATTTGATTACCAACTATCGAAGCTCCGTCGACAATGGAATTCTCAAGGTCATGTCGAAGATGGGCATTTCCACTCTCCAGTCGTACAAGGGAGCCCAGATTTTTGAAGCCCTCGGCCTGCACAGCGAAGTGGTGGATCGTTGTTTCACTGGCACAGCGTCTCGAGTTCAGGGCGCCACGTTTGATCTACTAGCACTCGATGCCTTCGAGCTTCATGAACGTGGCTGGCCTTCCCGAGAAACCATCTTACCACCTGGTATGCCAGAATCGGGCGAGTACCACTGGCGGGATGGCGGTGAGGCACACATCAATGACCCTGCAGGTATCGCTAGCTTGCAGGATGCTGTCAGGGAGAAAAACCAAGGAGCGTATGATGCATATGCTCGCAACGCCAACGAGCAAGCCAAGCGTATCCACTTGCGTGGCCTGCTTGATTTCTGCCTGGAAAACGCGACGCCAATTCCTGTCGAACAAGTCGAGCCATGGAATGAGATTGTACGGCGTTTCGTAACAGGAGCCATGTCTTACGGATCGATCTCTATGGAGGCCCACTCTACCCTAGCCGTCGCTATGAATCGACTGGGTGGAAAGTCAAACACTGGTGAAGGTGGGGAGGACGCAGAAAGGTCGCAATTACTCCCCAACGGAGATACAATGCGATCTGCGATCAAACAGGTTGCCTCAGGCCGTTTCGGCGTCACGTCCAATTACCTGGCTGACGCAGACGAACTGCAAATCAAAATGGCGCAAGGTGCAAAGCCTGGTGAAGGTGGTGAGCTCCCAGGTCACAAGGTTTCGGTTTCGATCGCTCGCACCCGCCACTCGACTGCTGGTGTTGGTTTAATTTCTCCCCCTCCGCACCATGACATATACTCTATCGAGGACCTTAAGCAGCTCATCTACGACCTGAAGTGCTCGAATCCTCGCGCGCGCGTTTCGGTCAAGCTCGTTTCGGAAGTTGGTGTAGGTATCGTTGCCAGTGGCGTTGCGAAAGCCAAAGCAGACCATATCCTAATATCTGGTCACGATGGAGGGACCGGCGCCTCTCGTTGGACCGGTATCAAGTACGCTGGTTTACCCTGGGAACTTGGCCTTGCAGAAACACACCAAACGCTCGTTTTGAACGACCTCCGGGGTCGTGTCACTGTTCAGACGGACGGACAAATTCGGACTGGTCGTGATATAGCAATCGCTTGCTTACTTGGTGCAGAGGAATGGGGCTTTGCCACTACGCCTCTCATTGCAATGGGATGCATAATGATGCGAAAGTGTCACTGTAAGTCATACCGTTTTGAGTTTCCGACATCCATCGCTAATGTTCGATTTCACAGTGAATACCTGTCCTGTAGGGATCGCCACTCAGGATCCTCAGCTTCGGGCGAAGTTCGCCGGCCAACCCGAACAGGTTATCAACTTCTTCTACTACCTGGCTGAGGATCTTCGTGCAATCATGGCGAAGCTCGGGTTCCGTACCATCAACGAGATGGTTGGGCGTGCTGATATGCTGAAGATCGACGAGAAACTCCGCACAACCAAGACCGTTCACCTTGATCTTTCCGCTGTACTCAAACCTGCGTGGCAGATGCGGCCTGGCGCAGCCACGTACCATGTTCGTCAGCAAGACCACAAGCTTTACGTCCGTCTCGATAACAAGTTCATCGACGAATCGGAGCCCGCACTCGCCCGAGGTCTTCCTGTTCACATTGAGTGCGAGGTGACGAATACCGATCGCGCTCTTGGAACCTCTCTGTCCCACCGTGTATCCAAATCATATGGCGAAGATGGCTTGCCCAAGGATACTATCCATATTCGCATGCGCGGTTCCGCTGGTCAATCCTGTGGCGCGTTCCTCGCTCCAGGGATCACGATCGAGCTGGAAGGTGACGCTAATGATTACGTTGGCAAAGGCCTGTCGGGAGGACGCCTTATCGTGTACCCACCAAAGCAGTCGACGTTCAAAGCAGAGGAGAACATCATTATCGGTAACGTTTGCTTGTACGGCGCGACGTCAGGTGAAGCATTCATTCGGGGTATTGCTGCGGAGCGTTTCGCCGTTCGGAACTCTGGTGCGAACGCCGTCGTCGAAGGAACTGGGGACCATGGCTGCGAATATATGACTGGCGGACGGGTAGTGGTTCTTGGTATCCCCGGTCGCAACTTCGCAGCAGGAATGAGCGGAGGGATAGCTTACGTTCTTGACACAGCCCACACGTTCGCCTCCAAAGTCAACATGGAGATGGTGGAACTTGGCAAAGTCACCGACCCCAAAGAGATCGCTGCACTTCGTAGCCTCATCGAGGACCACCGTCACTATACTGGTTCGGAGGTTGCCAACCGCGTTCTGAACGATTTCCATCACCTCCTTCCCCTGTTCGTGCGCGTCATGCCTCTGGATTACAAACGTGTCCTGGAAGAACAAGCTGCGAAAGAGAAGGAGGAGAGGATGCGCTCGAACGTCATTGATCTCGTTCCTTCTCGAACAGCTAGCCAGGTCGACCTCGCTTCGGAAGGTCTCGAAGATATTTTACTCCCCAAGGAGCCCAATCCCAACGTGTCCAACACCTACAAACGCCATGAGCCTACCGTCGGCGACATTGAGGACTCCCTCGTTGACGAATCGACTACCAAGCGGCGACTTCACAAATTGGATAAAGCTCGCGGTTTCATGAAGTATCAGCGACTCAACGAAGTCTACAGACCTCCCCGAAAGCGAGTCAAGGATTGGAAGGAGATCAATGCGCGTCTTACGGAAAGCGAGCTCAAATACCAATCTGCTCGATGCATGGATTGCGGTGTTCCATTTTGCCAATCAGACACAGGATGTCCAATTTCCAATATCATCCCCAAGTGGAACGATCTGGTTTTCAAGGGTCAGTGGAGAGATGCGCTGAATCGGCTCCTTATGACGAACAACTTCCCGGAGTTCACGGGACGCGTCTGCCCTGCCCCATGTGAGGGTGCATGTGTCTTAGGAATCAATGAGCAACCTGTTGGCATCAAGAGCATCGAATGTGCTATCATCGACAAGGTGAGTCTGCCTCGCACATGGGCGGTTTCTTGTCTTCCTAATTGCAATCCAGGGCTTCGAGATGGGTTGGATGGCCCCTGACCCTCCACCGTTCCGCACAGGCAAGAAAATCGCCATCATCGGATCTGGCCCCGCTGGCCTTGCTTGCGCTGACCAGCTGAACAAGGCTGGTCATTTTGTCAGCGTATATGACCGCAATGACCGTATGGGCGGACTTTTGATGTATGGTATCCCCAAGTAGGTGTCTTCTCAGTTTACACACACTTGCGGCGCTGAGTTGTTGTTCAGTATGAAACTTGATAAGAGTATCGTACAGCGGCGGCTGGACCTCATGGCTGCAGAGGGTATTGTAAGCAACCCGAATATGGTTTCAATTTCATTGTCGCTGATGGCCGTGTTAGACGTTCGTGCCAAATGCTCATGTCGGTGTCAATGTCGACGTGGTTGCCTTGCGCGAAGAGAACGATGCTGTCGTCATCTCCACTGGTGCGACTTGGCCACGAGATCTGAAGATTCCCAACCGAGACGTTGACGGTGTCCATTTCGCCATGGAATTCCTTCAGGTGCGTTGGTTCCTGTTTAGACTGTTCACTTTGTTGATTACTATTTTTAGCTGAATACAAAATCCCTTTTGGACTCTGAGCTGCAAAATGGAGCGTACCTCGATGCCAGAGGGAAAGATGTCATCGTGATCGGCGGGGGTGACACCGGAAATGACTGTATCGGTACAGCCATGCGTCATGGTGCAAAGTCTGTTACGAACTTTGAGTTGTTGCCCCAGCCACCTGGCTCGCGGGGAAGGGACAATCCATGGCCGCAATGGCCTCGGTAGGTCGCGTTGGCTCTCTAGCTACGCATGCGATGCTCAACCGTACGCGTGCGATATAGGATATTCAGGACCGATTACGGGCACACTGAAGTTGCAGCCCATTTCGGCAGTGGTGAGAAATACTCGATAGTCCGTTGTCCGTTACTGAGGTGTCCGCAGATCCGCGCGAATACTGTATTTCCACCAAAGAGTTCCTTTTGGACGAGAGCGGCAAGTTGAGAGGGTTGAACACTGGTGCGTGTTCTTGGATGGATATGGCTCATCGTCCTGACTGACTGGCACACGCAATCGCCTCAGTCCGCGTCGAATGGACCAAGGATTCTGGAGGTCGCTGGAAGATGGAGGAAGTTCCTGGATCGGAGAGGTTCTTCCCAGCCCAGCTGGTCTTTCTTGCTCTTGGCTTCTTGGGGCCTCAGAGTGAAGTTATCAGCGCGCTTGGTGTGAAGCAGGACGGACGCTCGAACATCCAGACACCTAACAAGGTATGTTGCGATCACCCGTGCGTAGCCATTCATTGAAGGGAGTCCCTTTAGAAATACGTGACGAATGTCGATGGGGTGTTTGCTGCTGGGGATTGTCGCCGCGGACAATCTCTGATCGTTTGGGGTATCAAGTAGGTGGTTCTGCGTGTGTGAGAAAGACAACGGGATGCTGAGGACGAATTTTTCTATCTCTTAGTGAGGGACGTGGTGCGGCCGCTGAAGTGGATGCTTGGCTCAGCAATGGGTCCACCCGGCTGCCGAGCGCCGGCGGTTTCAAAGCCAGGGCAAGTGTACACGAGACTAGACGTCGTGATGAGTCGGCTGACGTTTGAGGAACAGACGTTCGCACCGCCTCCGAGCAAGTTGCCTGATGGTTCCAAGGTCGAAGTGTAAACAAACAACAAGGGAATGACGATTGTGAGATGTGCAGTCAGAGTATGGGGCGTTCGTCATTTAGATTGGAATATCATGCTAGTTTCTGAGGTTGCACGGTTTGTAAGTACTGGTATTCCTGTCTGACATGAGGTCGGGCTTAAAGTTAGTGTGTTCTCATGTAGTATATTTGTGTTGGGAATACAGCGGAAGCAACATTATCGATAGCGCACAAAAAATATGGTATGTTTGAGATCATGGTCATCTATTCCTCGTAAATGCGGACAAACCCTTTTCCCCAGTGTTGCATGACAGCGGAGCCGCCCTCTGTTGGTTGAGTGAAGGCGACTTGACCTTTGGCAGGGTCGAGCGGACATCCATGTATGAAGGTAGCGGCAGCAGCAGAGAGCAAGCGAGATGCGATACCCTGACGACGATGTGCCGAGGGGACGAAGAGGCGGGGTATTCCAAGTGGAGTGGGTAACGGGGTAGGGTGACAAAAAAGACCGGAAGTCGAATCGACTGCGACGAGGGACTGGGAGGTGTCTTGCGTGGCGGGGGCGGCAATTTCCATTGCGGTGGTGATGCGCTGGGCAATAACGCAGCCGACGATCTTCTCGCGATGGAGAGTAGATGTGGTGGGGAGAAGAAAGAGGTATGCCTTGGAGCACCTGAGGACCGACTCTGTGAGTGGAGGAGATGCGAGGGTCAAGTTGATTGTTTCGAGGAGATGCGCGAGCTGGTATTTCAATGATCAATACAGATGAGCAGAACGGATTGAATTTTGAAGAACGGAAACCTTTGTTCCGATTTTCCCGCTTACGGATGTGGGAAAGGAGATGATACGGCCCATCGCGCCTTGCTTGTGTTTGAGCTTGACGGCTGTGGCGATCTCGAGGACGCCTGCCTTGTGGGCCTCGCGCTGCTCCTCCTTGCCCCACTCCATGCCTCTTTGCACGCGGGCACAGTGCGATCGGTGGAGAGCCTCGTCATCCGGAGCGCCCTTGGTGTAAGAAAGGCCGCATTGGGTGCAGGTCCTGAGGACGGAAGTTTCTAGGGCAAAGTGAAGCTGTGTGAGGGCTGGTTTGGGTTTGGAGGGGGTGTGACGTGTGGACCTTTTGGTCCCTGTGGTGCGGGTCATGCAAGGGGTAACAGAAGGATCATGTGGTGGTACGGACAACCTGAAATGTCACACATCTGTGATTGATTGAAATTCGGGTTCCCACAGTTGCACGTGATGGCACGTGATTTCACCTGCGTCACGAGCTGGCCCGTTCCGACCCGGACCGCTCCTGTCTCAGTGGGGAAACGGCATGCGAAAGTAAGTCGCAGAAAAAAGTGGGACCCGGACTCGGACTCGGAAAGTAGAAAAGAAGAAGAATGAAGTACTGACAAACTCAAGGGCTAAAGTGGGCACGCTACGACACCAAGCAGCCCGCATCGGAAGATGAGGACGAGGGGGTGGACAGGGACGATACAGGGACCAGGAGGGCGGCGTGCACGAGCGACTACATAATGCGCACTGTGTGGTCATCCCTGCACGCTAGGCAACAGCAAGGCTTTGCAAAGGTACACTGTGGTATGCACACTGCAGGTACAGTACTGTGAGGCAGGAGGTGGACGAGGTTCGACATGTCATGACACGACGAATGCAACGTCGTGTCATGGCGTGTCGTCGTCGTCGTCGTCATTGTCTTCGTTGGCACACCACCGCACCGCTCGTCTCACTGGGGAATGTGACGGTCGCGTCATTGCGCTGTGGGGCTACGCTGGCGCACTGTCGTCATCGTCGGTTCCGTGTGGGTGAGGGAGAAGGTGAGAGTGAGAGTGAGGGCGACCTGTGGCGAGCGTCATGTGCTCTCGGCAGAACAAGAGTGCATGGAAGTCACTACACGCCGTCCTAGGTACAGCGAGGAATACAGAAGTTGGGCGACGACGAGACAAGGGCGATCGTGGTGCTGCCAGCATGCCGTGTCATCTGCTGGCGCGTTGTTGCACTGTCGTCGCGTCAGTTGTCGTGACTCGTCGTCCTGTGTGACGTCGTGTTGGCGTCTCGTTGTGCTGTTGCCAGTTGCGTGTGGGCAAGAGAGCGGGGAGGTCGAGACCGATGGAGCAAAGACAAGAATGGACACTCCGAGGATGGCTGACCCCTGAGTAGGATCTTTTCCGGACTCCGACACCGGATTGTCAGCTCGCGGAACCTGGGTAAGACCCATTCAATAGTTCGGGTCCCCGTCTCGGTCTGGTCCCACATTCAAGGCGCTTTTATCGTTCTTTTTTTACTTTACTTTCTCTCTCTCCTCGACATGTCTGACCATTCCCCACACATTCCTTATGACCCTCTTCCCCTCACCCAAGATCCCCGCAACTCGGAGTACCACGAGTTCTCTTCTCCTCTTTCACCCGGCGTAGACACTCCCCCCGTAGAACTCTCAACATTTCCAGAGAGCATCTCCCAGTCTCCTACCCCCCCTCGTTTTCTGGGCGCAGCACGCTTTTCTGGATCTGGTGCTGATCCCCGCGACTCCTACTTATCGCAGAACACGCAGAACACTTTACCCTCCGCCCAAACTTCCTCTGTCTATGCTCTTCAGCCAGACCACCCTACTGATTTCGTCGCCTACCGCGATGACCCCACCATAGACCCCACCTTAGACCCCACCTTAGACTCCACCACTCCTGCTGATACCTCCCGCTATTTAGAGGAGAAACGTGCTGCCTATACCTCCCCTCGTTCCAAGTCGAAACGCACCTTTCTCATCCTTGGAGCCACCGCTGCGGCGCTTATTGTCATAGTCGCCGTCATTGTTCCCGTGTACTTCTTCGTCATTAAGCCAAAGTCGTCCCACAACAACACTGCCGCAAAAGGTACCGCTACTACAGGTCCCGGCAGCTCTGGTGGTAGCCCTAGCGTGTCCCTGGTGACAGGAGGAAACGGTTCCACCATAACCACCGACAATGGAACCACCTTCACCTACATCAATTCCTTCGGAGGTACATGGTACTGGGACCCAACCGATCCTTTCAACAACAACGCCCAAGTAAACTCCTGGACTCCTCCTCTCAACCAGACATTTAATTTCGGTACCGATAGGATCTTTGGGTTTGTCGTATTTCTGATCGTCCTCATTTTCAACCGTCTGACGAGGGTCCACTAGCGTCAATCTCGGCGGCTGGCTGACTACCGAACCAGTGAGTCACCGACATCTCCATCGGAATTTACAGCTAATTTGTCCTCTATAGTTCATGCAAGTCTATTTTTGCACACCTAATTGGCCTCCTTCACATCTGACACCTTTGCCTTTGTGCACAGTTCGCCTGCGCTTTTTGAAAAGTATCAAAGTACCATCCCTCAGGCCGTGGACGAATGGACCTTGAGTGAAGCCATGGCAGCTGATACTGCCAACGGTGGTCTCAATCAGTTGGAGACTCATTATCAAACTTTCATCGTGAGCCATCTATTTCACAGTGCCTCTCCCGTTGTCCTCACTTCTTTGAATAGACCGAACAGGATTTTGCCGAAATCGCAGGTGCTGGCCTCAATTTCGTAAGAATCCCTCTTCCGTACTGGGCCATTGAAACACGCGCTGGCGAACCCTTCCTCGCCAAGACTTCATGGAAGTGAGTTCCGTCAATCGACCACGTTGCTCTCGTTCTGATACGTCAAAGATATTTCCTCAAAGCAATCCAGTGGGCTCGTAAATACGGCATTCGCATAAACCTCGATCTTCACGCCCTCCCCGGTAGTCAGAATGGCTGGAACCACTCCGGCAAGCTTGGTTCCATAAACATACTCAACGGTCCCATGGGGTTCGCTAATGCCCAACGTTCCTTGGATTATATTCGAATAATCGCCGAGTTCATCTCCCAGCCCGAGTATCGTGACGTCGTGGTTATGTTCGGAATCACCAACGAACCTCAAGGAACTACGGTGGGGAAGGATGCATTGTCCCGATAGTATAACGTTTCACCGAGTGTCTCGAATTTGCACGACTGACTCTCATTATCTACAGCTATCTTCAGGCGTACCAATACATTCGAACGGCATCTGGCACAGGCAAAGGAAATGGACCCTATGTGTCTTACCACGACGGCTTCTTGTCGCTCTCGGGATGGGCTGGTTTCTTGCCTAATGCCGACCGCATTGCTCTCGATAACCATCCTTACCTCTGTTTCGACAGCCAGTCTGCAGCCCCGATGTCATCTTACGCGCAGACTCCTTGCGATACTTGGGGTTCGACCTTTAATACGTCGATGGGCGCATTTGGCCTGACGGCTGCAGGCGAATTTAGCAATGCTGTCACGGACTGTGGATTGTGGGTCAATGGCGTGGGTCTCGGCACGCGCTATGAGGGGAATTATACCGGGGGCAACTGGCCTGTCATTGGCAGTTGCACCCCTTGGACCGATTGGCAAAGTTGGAACACGACGATGAAGACGGATATTACGAACTTTGCACTGGCAAGCATGGACGCCCTTCAGGTACGTATTTTCCTCTTGCGCTCGAATGACACCGTGATGAGAGTGCGCGTGATAGAATTGGTTTTTCTGGACGTGGAAAATTGGTGCTTCTTCAGTTAGTGGCGTCGTCGAATCGCCGCAATGGTCATATTCCCTTGGATTGCAAAATGGCTGGATGCCCACCGACCCTCGCACAGCTTCAGGATCGTGCGCAGACAAGGGTATATGGAGTCCTCCACTTCAGCCATGGCAGACAGGAGGGACGGGCGCTGGACAAATCCCAGCTTCTGTGAGTTCGGAGTACGCCTGGCCGCCTGCCACAATTAGCAATGGCGGCGCGGTGGCTAAATTGCCTTCGTACACACCTACTGGCACTATCGCCACGTTGCCACCGCCCACTTTTACCGTCAAGTCTGGCAAGTCTTTGAACGCAGGAAATGGATGGAACAATCCGTCGGACAATGCTGGCGAGATGGTTGGCGTCCCGACATGCAGTTATCTGGATCCTTGGATCGGGGCAAGTGCGACACCGCCTTCGCCCCTGTGCAACAGTGGCGTCACTCAAACCCCTGCCATCGCCAGGTCCGCCCCTTCTTCCCCACGATTGTCATGATTTCGGAGATTTTTCGCACAAGGATTCTTATGTCTGAACATTGCCACAGTGTGCGTTGATTTTATCGGGTATTAGGATATCGCTTCTGTTCTGTGGACTTTTCTCTTTCTATCTTTGCCTTTCCCCCTTTCCACCTTGCGTGATATTTATCTCACGGACTGCCGGGCTAATTACTTCCCTCGATTTGATTTCTTGATACATCGGCACATGATATCGAAAATTAATGCAATCGAAGAGTACATGTTATACCAACGAGAAGGCTTCAACTTGGACGACTGGCAGACGGCCGCCAGTGATCAAGTGATCAGTTTTCTCCACGTGCAGGGCGCAGCGATCGTCGAGGCATTTTTGCCGACCGAAGCTACCTTCAAAACAGCGCTCAGAGCTGTATTGCTCTCACCCTCTTTCTGGATCGCACGAACGATGGACAGATCTTGCGTCTAGGTCAGTCTGGACGTGGAAGAAGTCGGAACGCGACGGATGCCGCTTCGCGGACGTGTCTTGCTTGCTTCTTTCCCTCGTTTGGGACTTGCACGCGTCGTCCTAGCATGCAAGAAAAAGAAGGGGGTGTGCAAAGGTGCGTGTAACAACACGTCGCGAACTGTAACGCGATCTCAGACGAGGAGAACTCGACACTGGGCAGTTCATGTTCGTGAAGTTTGTGTTCGTGTTCGTCATTCATGTTCACAAGTTTTAATATTAGCCGTAGCTTATCCCCACTGGGCGTGAGCATGTATACATACATCAACTTGATGACCAGTGTGAGAGAGAGAAGAAACGTCAGAGATTCTTTTTCACGTTGAAGAACGTTGCACGTGTGGGGTGCCGTAAAGGCGTTGTAACAACTTCAGAATCTCGTGTTGATCCGGGGGAAAACAAGTCCCGTATACATTTGTATCTGGTCAGTGGAGATTACATTAACTTCCGCCCATCGCAGATGAATGTTAAAATCGCTCGCTTCGATCACGGGCGATGATGACCAGCCAGAAATAGGTATGTTTGGCTTGGACAGTACAACATGACGCAGCAAATATATTGCTCGAAATGTGAATGCGAGTATGATCGAGTTTCCATGCCACGTAACGTGACAGCGCTGCTGCCAAAGCTAGCTAGAGCTAGCAATACAATGGGGGGAATGAAACGTCCGATCAATGCCGAGGACGAGTGGTCGTCGTGGTACACATTAAAGAACGTTGGTGTCGCCATACCATGGAGATAATGATAATAATGTGCTTCGTAGAAACGGTAGTCATCGATCTGGATCTGAAGGAGAAAGCTGCCCTCGGGGCAGTAGACCAGCTATTGGATTACTAAAGACCCGCTTTTGCCCAGGTCCGCGTCGAGCGGCGCGCTTGATGACAGACTGTGAAATTTTGGCACACGACCACACCATGTCTTCCGGAGATCCAGATGCGTAGTCCTCTTGAATTTGTAGTGACACATGACGGCGTGGCCGGGGTGTCGATGGATTATATACAGAGTGTTTTCGTGGGGATTTAGGATGTGATGTATCGGCGGACAGACCAGCATAGTGCGACGATAGCGATGAAGGGAAACCAGACTGGATTTTGGTAGAAAATCGAGATTTCATGGAGACAGAACTGAGTGTGGACCCGCACAGCGTTTTCAGGTCACTTGAACTCTGGGGCAAAGTGTTCCCCGAGTCCACCAAAGTACGTAATGAAGAACGGAGAGATAGATGGGAGAGGCATAATGATGGCGTGGGATCGGAAAGGACTCCAAATTCATACGAAACCTAGAGTGCCCGTTAAACATATGTCGAAACGACGAGGAAATCGTGTACATACCTTTGAGAGCTCAGACGAGAAGGTAGAAGCAATGTGCACCGGCCCGTGATCACCGTCACGGAAAGCACGCCGGAGGTCTCGGACCCCGGAAACGCGCCTCAGTTTTGATGTTCGTATTTCAGACGAAGATGGAACAGCTTCGCAAGGCTCGTCCTCGTCTTCATCCTCGTCTTCAACTTCCTCAGATGTTGCAGGGATGGTCATAATTATGGCTGCGGTGCGAGCGCGAAGCCTTTGGATGCGCTGCGCGGTCATCTGACCAGGCTCGCGTAGTGGATAGAGAAAGGAGTGATGCGACTCGGATTCCAATGATGAGTAGTTGTCATCAGTAGAGAGTTGGGACATAGATGGCGATTCAGAAATGCGAGGAGAGAGGAGGGTTGCAGATGACGAGCTATGTCGATCCAGATCACTGTCGAGAGCAATCTCACAAAGTGGTTCTAGACGATCAGCACTGTCGAAATCGTCTTTGGAGGAGCAGGTGGAGGTGGGAAGAGTGGGTAAACTACAAATCCTGTTGTGCTGCGATGTGTGTGCTGGCAATTTACTATGGGCGCGTTGGAGGGAAGAGAGGTTGGGCAGACGAGGCTGCTTGCGAGGTCCGCTGGTTACAGAGTCTCTCTTGAACAGCATTGTTGTTTTGCTGTGACTGGAGTTGTTAGTAGTACAGGTTGAGGTTTAGTCTGAGAGGGTGTGAACGTAAGTTGACTTTTTGACACCCACGCTACGCCGTAGCGGACCGTTCGGTTATCAAGCGGGCACGAGGCGAATTCCGAAGACGAACCTGGGAATTCGGAGGGCTCCGTCTGGAACCAAAATTCATCGAGAATTCCGTCGCGCATCCGATGCCAAATACGAGGTAGAGTACTAGCAGTGATTAGTTTATGACCTTATTCGTTGTGACCCGCATCGAAAGTTCCGGAGGAGCAAACGTGAACAAGTTCTTGTCGCGGAGGCGCGCGCCGATCTTTGTTTGGCAACGGCTTGCGATCCAAACAACCGCCTGGCAGCGCCCCTGCATAAGACTCAGGTACCGCTTTGAACTTCCGCCAATTATCATGTACAATCATGTTCTCCGTTCTACCACCTAGGACTACTCTCGCACTGGTGCACTCGCGCCCTCAGTTCAACTTATCCACATTCCGTGTTCCTTCTCGTACCCTTCTACCCCCGTTGCATCACTCCGCCACTTTGCCGCGGCCCCAGTGCGGCCAACGGCTGCTCTCCACATCGTCTCGCTTACAGGTTCAATACACGCGTTTTTCTAATGGTTACACCTACCGCAGTTCTCGTCCGGATAGGGACAAGTTCGTGAAGATAGTAGCATTCGTCACTGCTGCCGGAGTAGTGTATTATGTCGCGCAGTACGTCGATGCCGCTTTTCCTCGCGCGCTCTATTAACGAATACTGCCTCTACCAGCCTCGAGCAAGTTCCGGAAACTGGCCGATGGAGATTTATGGACATCAGTCCGAGGTTCGAGGCTAGGCTAGAGAAAGCCTCCTATACATCCCTCCTATCAGATTTCGACGGCAAGATTCTGCCACCTCACCACCCCATAACGCGTCACGTCCACCGTGTCGTCTCGGACCTCTTGGAGGCCTCCAACCTCGGTTCACTGCGTTCCAGCGGTCCTCGCAAGCCACGAGTGGATGAAGACGGCTTT
Organism: Leccinum uliginosum; assembly: GCA_038091455.1. Classification (NCBI taxonomy): domain Eukaryota; kingdom Fungi; phylum Basidiomycota; class Agaricomycetes; order Boletales; family Boletaceae; genus Leccinum; species Leccinum uliginosum. Next base: position 29,176 of record JBBPOM010000302.1, read on the forward strand.
TGGCACGATGACTCATTTGCCGCCGAACGCCCCCACGACCAGCACACCTCTTTCGATAGAGCCGAAAAGGAGTGGAATTTGCTTGTCGTCAACGACCCCAAGATAGTCAACGCTTTGGCGAGTTTCGGTCTGTGATTCAAATGAGAACACACACACTCTCTCTGAATACCACTTTATCCAAGGTACCATCGTCGTTTTCACCGGAATTCTGCCGGTTTGCAGGGATGAAGCAGGGTTGGCAGCTGTCGTAGGTCATGGTGCGTACTTTCGCTTCTCTTCTTCCAAGAACCGATCTCGAACCTTGGTCCAGAAATAGGGCACGCTGGTACTACCTTCTTCATGTCCCCGTGGACAATACTAATCGGTCTGCAGTCGCACGCCATGCATCTGAACGTTATTCATCTTCCAAGATACTCATATTGTTGGCAATATTGCTGCAAGCAGCTGGCATCGATTTTGGTATTGCTAGGATGTTGAACTATCTCTTGTTCAAATTGCCGAATTCAAGAACCCAAGAATTGGAAGGTAAGAAGGATGATCTTTCTAACGTATAGTACACAATTCCCAACTGACCGGCAACAACAGCTGACACACTCGGCATGCGTATAGCTGCGAAAGCGTGTTACGATCCTCGGTCAGCGGTGGAGTGAGTTGTATCCCCGATGCTTACTTTTGAAGTCTGCTCACGTCTGTTTGCAGGATGCACGCGCGCTTAGCAAGAGCCAGTGAAAGCGGCGGTATCTCTACACTCGAGTTTCTCCGAACGCATCCTCTTCCGGAGCGTCGCATCAAGGTAAGCAAGAAGCCTGTGTGCCTTTTTGCCAGATATACATGATCTATTTGCAGCACCTCGAAGAACTCGTCCCTGAAGCGTACGAGATACGCGCCACCAGTCCTCGATGCTCTGGTATCCGGGATACCATCGGACAATTCATTTCAGGTGTGACCCGGTGGAGTTGAATATTCTCCACAGGAGGATGAAGTGGCTCGGGTGAAGCTGACCTCGATACGCTCCGTGATGCTACGTCTGGTGCTTTGTTCCATGAAATCCTTGCACAGAATAAAATGCATGAAAAAGGGGTAAAGGTTCAGAACAACTACACAGATTTTAGTAATCATCACGACGCAACGAGCTGACCAAAACCAATCACTCTTCAGATATATACAAAGAATCATGTAACCGCTCCCTGAAGTGCAGAGAACCTGATGCTAGAATCCGCTTGATGGGAAGTATTGTTTGCACTAAAATGCCTGAATTCTTCTGAACTCGCAGCATCATCTTCAAGACATGTCATGTCATCAAAACTGACATTGGAATGGAACCACTTGGTTCACAAAAACTTGGACTGGCACCTAGCCTAGGTGTTGACATATCCTCGGCGTAAGGATCGTCCACCCACTCCGAGCATCTCAACTAAGCCACTATGTCTGCCAATGCATGCTTTATAAGTTCCTGTCCGGGTTATTATCCGATGAAGTTGTTCAAACCTGCATCCAGGGCATCACAGGGCATCAGCTAGCTGCGGCAAACGTCGAACGCATACTCAACTTATCTGCCGATTCGAAACATACCACCGGGGCGCAGTGGAAATCTAGCCAGAGGTCCACGTTGACATACATGACGTACTATCTATCGGCGTCAATGAATTCGAAGGAGGATTCATAGAGATATGTTTGATGGGATTTGTACTTCAAATAGCACTAAGCATAGCTAAGTTTGCCTGATGCAAGTTTTAGCTTGCGTGAGAGCTGGTTTCAAGCAAACTAAGGTTAACAACGTACATAGTCATCACAGCCACTAGGTTAGCTTCGATGACCACGTCACTCACACCGTACGGTTCCTTAGTCCTTCTCTGGATCCTCGTTCAATCCTTCCAGGTGAGTTGTTCTCCTTTCATTTCCCATCGATCATTATTGAATCTTTCCTAACAGTACGGCTACCATATTTCAGCCCTCAACCAGCTTCAGGCAGTCCTCACCTGTCAGAACACTCTTCCACAAGCCTACTATGGACTACCCACATGCATCCCGATGTCCGATGCTACGTTCTCACTGGTCACCTCCTTGTTTACTGTTGGCGGCCTGTTCGGCAGTCTCTTTGCTAACCTCGCCATGGACCGTTACGGTCGGAAAGGCGCAAGCCGTTTGAGCGCCGTGTTCAACGCTGCTGGTGCAGCAATGTCCGGTCTCGCCCCCTCGGTTGCCCCAATTGCCCTAGGAAGGTTCGTGTTTTTTTCTCGATTTCAACAATACGTATTTAGACAACTCTGTTGCCCAGATTCCTCGTCGGTGTAGCTGCGGGAATTGGCATATGTGTTGGCCCTATCTATCTTTCCGAGATTGCTCCACCCAAAATCAAAGGGAGTCTAGGTAAATATCCTCTTGCGCTTGTCCTCTCCAACGCCGCATGATTAAACACAGGCGTACTGACCCAATTGGCCATCGTCGTTGGGATCATGGTAACACAGACCATGGGTTTTGGCTTGGCCACTCCCACACAATGGCGTATTGTCCTCCTCATTTCG
>JBBPOM010000303.1:0-31597 GCA_038091455.1 Leccinum uliginosum
CAGCCCGCGTTCCAACTGGTCCAGCTTTCAAGGCCAGGATGGAATCGACTGCTGGTTGGAAATCCATTCGGGCTGGCTAGCGGCTGACTGGCCCGGGTGCAAATCGACCAAATTCGTAACAGGACCATACGGAGTGTGGTCGAGCAAACCTGTCAGACAGGAAGTACATACAACGACCGTGCGCGTGAGGCTGAATCTGGTGTGCTACTCGGTCACTGGTCGCTGATCATCCAACGAATTCCTGCCAGAAAATGGCATGATCGTGCAACTCGGTAACGCAAGTAGCTCGGAGATAGAGAAGATTGCACACGACAACTACGATGCGCTGACACGAGCTACGACGATCGATGTGTCGACGAAACGATACAACTCCGGTAGTGTCAAGATGACGCCACGGCCCTTGTCCACCTCATTACGCCGCCATCCATCTTCCTATCCGTATCGAGGATGACGTCCAGCGACCGCCGCGCGCTTTCGTTCCGAAGGAATCACACGAACCCTCACTCTCGTCGCCGTCCCTCTTGCGCACCCGTGTCGTCGTCCTCGCTTCATCCAGCGCTGTGGGTGCGAGTGACGAGGACGAGGACGAACGCTGCGCGTGCGCGCGAGGGCAAGGACGAGGGCGACGGAGAGGGTGACCGGAGTGACGGCGAGACGAGGGAAACGGAGAGGACGAGGACGAGGACGAGTGGGGGCGGGCAATGGCAATGGTTAACTTACTACTTTTCAGCAAACTCTGGTACTAGGACAGGGGCGACATGCAGCTACTAGGCTGAACGCGTCCGTTCGCGTTCAGATTCGATCACTTCGACGTTCGCAGATTTGGCCGTTCGGTTCAGCATTCACAAAAATCCTCAATCAAAGAACCGGACCGATTGGTGGTGCCTTGTGATTTAGCTATCCGTGAGGGGACGTACCTGCGTATCAGAGAATAATTGGTGAGGGTCAACGCCAAGTGACTTTGATTCCAGACTTTATCTAGGGGAGTAAAATTCTAGGGATGACAATGGCTGCTGTTCTTCTTGATCTTCACTACCTATTATATACTAGCGCCCTGCCATTACTATCTCATGGCGCCATAATCATGCTGACGGGGTTTCCTGGGATGGCAGAGCGCTAGGCGGCGTAGGAACATTTTCGCCGACATCGCCCTCTTTGGCACCCAAGACCTCCAACAGATCCTTGCGTCCAAACATGTGTGCTGTCTCTATGGCCGTTGGCTTCCCGAGCCTGGGATTGGCACCAGCAGACACGAGCGCGCGGACAATCTCATCGTGCGCCTTGAAGACTGCGCCTGCGACGATGGACTGACCGCGGTCATTGAGACGGTTCGGATCTGCTGCGCGCGCGAGGAGAGCCTTTGTGAGATCCGTGTGGCCGGCGTAGGCTGCGAGCATGAGGATGGTGTTGCCTGTGTTGGCGTAATCGGGGCAATCGGGGCGATCGTCGTGCGTGAAGTCGTCGTCGTCGCCATGACGAAAATCGGTGGGGAGATCGGTGAAAGAAAAGGAGACGACGCACCCTGAGCGTTGGTAAGATTCACGGGAAGACCTGCATCGACGGCTTGGAGGAGCGGCTCGGCGTTGCCAGAGCGAGCCTCATCGAACATGCGGTGCGCAAAGTTGAGCGTGTCAGGCGGGAGCGAGGCGGGAGGCGCGCTAGTCGGTGGGGGCTCGGCGATCGATGTCATCAGGGTTGGTGAGAGAGCTGTGGTGCAGGTGGCGGTGTGAGGATCGGACATTGGAACAAACCTCTACCACCAACTTCCATCAACCCTATATAAATTAGATGTCTCTCTTCAAATGGTCCAGTGAGTTCACACAAGTACGCGCTTTGTTCCGCTCCTCAGCTCAACCCTTTCGCCGGCTCGTCCAGCCCCGGAACGACGAGGGGCCGGCAAAGTCATCCCCACCGAAATATACCTCTACATTTTCGATTTCATCGCCTCATCCACTCCAAAGTCCCCACTATGTCTAGACGAATGCAATACGCTCCAAAGTCTCTCGCTCGTTTGTCGATTCTTTGCCAACAGCTGTCTCCCTCGCATGTTCTACTTCGTCGAGTTCTCCGCCTTCACTGGCAAGGGCAGATACGAAGCGTTCTTGCTATGCGGACAAATCGCCTCAAAGCAGTCTCTTGCACTTTCCCTTGCCAGATCAGTCAGGGCCTGTCGTTTTACCGATTGGTGCAGTGACGACGCATGCTTTGCGGAAAACCTTATCGACACGCTGGCGCACATGCACAACCTCCGCGAGCTCCATTTTTGGTATAGTATGGTGGACATGGTATGCTGGAACGCGGTCGCAGCGCTCCCGGCGCTCGAGGTTCTGTCGTTTGAACATTGTACATTTTATAAGAAACCCGAGGAGTCAGAGGAGAATGTCAAAGTGAAGATGAAAGTGTCCCGACTGTGTGTTCGCCAGTGCTTCGAGTACGATCAAGCCAAGGCGTCCGCGGACGTGACACACGTGCGCATACTCGAATGGGACCTGTCTTACGGTTACCTGGGGCACCTTGACTGGGTCCTGCACCAGGGCGGGTCTGAGTCTACCCTCACGGAGCTGCACCTCAGTGCCACCACGCAGATCTTTTATCAGCTCGGGGAATACACACACGAGATGCATACGCTTCCCGTTCATGCTCCACAGTCTCTCGAGGTGTTGTGTTTTGCGTTCGGAGAGTCGTTTTCACGCAAGATGGCTCGAGATGTTTTCAAATGCATGCTGGGCGATCCGGCGTGGAGGAAGAAGTTTTGTTTGCTTCGCTCGCTGACGCTGCAGACCGTTGCACCGCATTTGGGTGATGTAAATGTAAGTCGGACTTGTGTCCTGGTCTTGCATTATGGTCACTTGATAACTTACATCCCATCCTTGTACTAGATAATCTGCAGACCCGTGAAAGGTATGTATATGGTTGATCCGATGTCAATTGTAGGTCTATACTGAAAGACTGCTCTTTTATCTGAATGGGGATCGACCGTCAGACGACCTGGCTGAGATTCGAAACATTGTTTGCGACCAGCTTGGTCCCGCTTTTACCAGTCTCACGCAAGTAGACTATTTCGGGACGGTTTTCCATTCGAACGGTCAGAAGTGGACGGATTGAAGTACTTGTGCAGTCAAGTGCGATATTCCTCAGGGGGTGGTCGTACGTGTGATGGTATTGTCAATTGGGTACGTCGTAACTTTCCTTCGTCCTTTGAAATCTACCAACTTTAGATCTCTCTCAAGACACCTCTTCCTCAAACATAACCGTGATTGTTAGTGAGTTGTGGTAAAGTAAAAATAAAGAAAAGCGCATATCGGCATCATACAGTCTCACGACACTCTCGAAGTAATCTCCTGCCAGTGTACCTGAGTGTACTAGGCAGGCCCTGGTACAATTGTTTCTGCTATCCTCTCAAACGAAATGCATATATTCTGAATGAACGACCACAGTGTGTCAACCGTACTCAGTGGGATTGACATTGAGTATACATTGGAACTTTCAGTTCTTCAAGTCCATTTCAAGTTTACGTTGCTCGGATCGGAAGTCGGTAAAAGCCTTACTATATATTCCCGTTGTGTCTCTCTTTCACTATCCACTTTCTTTGAAGTGCTCCAGCTCAGCTCAACTTTTTTGCCGTCGCGTCCAGCTCCGGAACGACATTCCAGCTGCGACAGCTTAAAAGAAATGAATCATTCAGGCTATGCAGACAACTGGTCTCAAAGCGGCCTCTCACGCTCACCCTCGCCACCTCAGTCAGGTCGCGGTTCCGTTTCAGTAACTGACACTACTTTTAGCCTAATGGGACCTCACGATTCACCCGGGAAGGATTTTCGACGCACTGGCCCACATGCACAACCTCCGCGAGGTCCAGTTTTTTGTACTGTTTAGTGGAGGTGGCGTGCTGGAGCACGGCTGCGGGCTTCCAGCGCTCGAGGATCTGTGGTTTGAACACTGTATACAGAGAAGCCAGAGGAGAATGTCAAGGTGAAGGTGAAGTGGTCTCCTCGATTATGTACGTTCAAATGCTTGGGGTGGTACGACGACGGTCAAACCAAAGCGTCCGCGGAGATGCTCTCCGTAAGTCAGATTTGCGCCGCCCCTTTCTCTGTCCCATCTAGATGTCATATAACGCATGCTATCCCAGCCCATGGAAGGTATGAATATGTGGTAAGTTTAGGCTGAGACATCACTCCTCGCGTATCTCGCATCTTTCGTTTGCACATTGGAACTTCGACAAACGGGGTCTTCTGGCTCTCACGTCGCACTAGATATGGCTCTCTTCAAATGGTCCAGTGAGTTCACTACGCGTTTTTGTTTCGCTCCTCAGTTCAACTTTTTCGCCGTCCCGTCCAGCCTCAGAACGGCGAGGGGTCGACCAAGGGCTGCCTACCATCCCCAATGAAATTTACCTCGACATCTTGCCATCCACTCCAAAGTCCCCAGTACTACTACACGAACTCAAGACGCTCCGTGATCTCTCTCGCGTTTGTCGATTCTTAGCCAACGCTTGTCTCCCCCGCATGTTCTATCACTACCAGTCCTTCGACTCCACTAGCAGCAACAGATATGACGCATGTATGCGGGACAGATATTTCCCCTCAAGGCGGCCTTTAACACTTTTCTTCGCCACTTCAGTCAGGTGCTGTCTTTTCACCAATCAGCCCTAAAAGTATCGTCGACGCGCGCAGGTACACATACTCAACCTTCGTGAGCTCACGTTCTTGTTCTGCGCCATGGATAAGGTGTGCTGCTGGAGCGCGGCCGCGGCGTTCTCGGCGCTCGAGGATCTGTCGTATGAAAATTTTGCATTTAGACACGGATCCAGCTCCGTGAAAGACCTGCTCGGACCTGATGAACCCGAGAAGACAGAGGAAGCTGTCAAGGTGAAGGTAAAGGCGTCCCGACTGTGTGTCCGTCATTGCAACAAGCTCGACCAAGCCAAGGCGTCTGCGGAGGTGACACACCTACGCACGCTCGAATGGGGCCTGTCCTACCTGGAGCACATGGATTGGGCTCCTGCCCTGAGGCAGGTCCGAGTCTGCCCATAATGGAGCTGCGCCTCTTTGCCGACTCGGAGATGAAATATATGAACAGGGAAGTATTACACGCACAAGCTGCACACGCTTCCCGTGCATGCTATGGTCGGAGAGTCATTTTCGCGCGAGCTGGCTCAAGATGTTCAAAAATCTATGCTGAATGATCCGGCGTGGGGGGGAACTCTTGTTTGCTTCGCGCGCTGAGGTTGCTCAATCAGAAGTGGGGTAATAGATGCGTAAGTCGGACTTGTGCCCCTTGTCCAGTCGCGTTCTGCACGGTCAAGTTGATAACTGACATATTGTCCTCCGTATAATAAACGCTATTCAGGCTCAATGAAGGTATGTATATGAATCCCCTTGTGCTGAGTATATTTAGGCTGAAATATCACACCTCGTGTTTCCCGCATCCTTTGTTCGCACACCATGGTCAGATGACTTGGCAGAAATTCGACATCGTTTGTGATCAGCTCGGTCTCACCTTTACCAATCTCACCTACTTAGACTATTTCGGGACTGTTTTCCGTTTGGTGGACGGGAAGTGGTCTGGTTGACGGTGTCGTTTTTGAGGACTTGCGGTGCAATGTACTTACTAAGTACGGATTGAATGGGATGCTGGATAGTGGCATCGTCCGCGTCAAAACTCCGTATCATCAACAGTATACTAGTAGGATGCACGTCGAGCCGGAAAACTGACGGATGCAGTCGCCGTTTTATTCTTCAAGAGGGGCGCGTCGTTGCAGTTCACACCTCGTTTAGACGGCTGCAAACGCAACCATATACTATGATGGCTAGAAGAGTCGGCCGAAGACTGTCGTATCGTTTTTTTACATAAAGGGGCAGTTTACGTAATGTCCTTTTACCAATGTTTTTCACCAAGTACTTCAAATAACCAAGTACAAGTTATGGATCCCCCGTCGAAACGAATGAAACTGGACTCACTGTCGCCCTCAAACAAAGAGAATGTTGAAACAAATAACGACGGTGGTAGCCCGGAACAGGAACACTGTACGATTTGTCTGCAATCGTTTCTCGACAGAGCGATCATCCCCGTGTGTGCACACGAGTTTTGCTTCGAATGCATCCTCTTGTGGTCAGGTGCGTGTGTACGACGAACTATGTGAGAAAAGCTCAATAATGCCATCTTAGAACAATCGCGCAAGTGTCCACTCTGCTCGCGGTCGTTTGACAATTCCTACCTCATACATCACGTACGGTCCCAGTACGACTACCAAAAGCACTACCTCCCTCCCTCCCGGTCGTCTCCACCACCATTACTGACAGGCGAATCCCGCGCCAACGCGCTTAGACACACCCGACGGGAGCGCCAGTGGGGTCGTAGACAGCGACAGCAGCGCGAGGAAGTGGACCGGCTCGAAAGAGCGATCACCAGACGTCGATGGATATACCAACACCATCTTTATGCCAAGGTTCGTTCTTCTTTCTCTCCATTAGTCTCTAATCGCTGATATTCGTTTTACAGCACGTCGCTTCCAATCCGTATACCCGCTACCGCCCTTTCCCCACTCCTACACAGTTCGCTGCTTCTCCGGATCTCATCAGCCGCATGACGATATTTCTGCGCCGCGAACTGCACGTATGGCCCAATCTTGACGTAGAAGTGAGCTTTCAATCTCTCCTTTCTCATCATCCGGTATGCCTCGTGTTGATCCAACCATTCATTTTCATTCCCGCCCAACAGTTCCTCACGACATACACAATATCGCTCATGAAATCAATTGATATCCGCTCCGAATCTGCCGTAAAACTGTTATCCGAATTTCTAGACCTCGATGCGCCGTACACCGCAGGCGAGAGGCATGCTAATGCCGAACATTTTGCACACGGTAAGTCCAACCGCTGTGCCTGTCTTGGTGGTTCTGATGACATCTGCTTTAGAAATTTATAGTTATCTTCGGAGTCCATACCGTGACCTTTTCGTGTATGACCAAACAGCGCAGGTATGTGTTTTCTTATTTTCCCGCAAATGGTAGTTGATGCGCCGGTCATTCAGTATGACACCCCTCCAGAGATATCCCCGCCACAGGAAATCGAGAGGGGTAATCGTTGGAGCGTGGAACCCTCCTCACCATCCCGCCGGTCTCGTTCACGTTCCCGATCCAATTCACCTTATGTCCCCCATCGGGAAAATAGTCCAACACCAGCAATATACCGTAGAGAAAACTTTGCGGCGGATAACCGCGAAGCCAGACCGCTCAGTGACAACCACTCCACGCGGAGTATTTATCCTCCTGCGAACCGTGACCGTTCCGACGGCGTTGAACATATCTTACGGAATCCGCATTTGTACGCTGGGGATATAGTATGCCCGGAGACTTCGGGTTCCACGGCTTTGGGCAAAAACCAAGACACCGGATCACCCGTCTCGTCACATCCTCGAAGCGACACAAAGGGGAAAGGGCGAGATATACGGAAACCAGTTTCCGAGGTCACCCCAAAATTCGATGCACCTGGAAAGGATGGTTTAGTGATCACGCTGGTCGTTTCTGAGTCAGACGATGAGGCAGATTACGTGGATCAAGTTGGTGGAGGTTCTTCCGCGAACCCTCGGGCGTCACGTAAACGCCCGGATATTCACATTCATCCTCGTAACCGTACGTTATCGGGGTCAGTGCAGGCCTACCTCTCCAATCCCGCTCCACCTCGGAATTCACAAACCAAGAAATCCAAACCCTTTGCTTCAGAGCTGGCGCAGGACGAGCGGCTTACAGAGACAGATACTGCTAGCTTGTCTGCGACGAACGCGCGTCCTGCTAGTCTCCTGCTCCGACTTACCGACGACCCGAGCAGCCCAGATGTCGGCAACTTGTCAATTTTCCGGAAGGCGATTGCCGTTGCCGAAGACAAAGTCAGGATCAGAACATCCGAGAGCCAACGGTGTGGATAACATTCGCCGTGGGCCGTGGGCCCTCAAGGCCTCACTCATGCCCATCCGACGGAACGCGGCGATCGCTCACTATTTTTTTCTTCCCACTGGCAAGGGGTACTTGGTTCTTGGACGTTCGCAGGTGCTTGGCTGTGCCTTTGGTTTTCCCACCGCAATTTATCTAGTAGACGAACATCGATGGCAACAACGATGAGTCGGGTTGCCTGCCAGTGCGAGGGAGCGGTTTCACATGTGGCTCTTTGGTCACTCGCGTCACTTCGGACCGGTTGTATCCCCAGGTAGCAGGAATATGAACGCAGGTTTGTTCGGAAATAGGGAATCAGATGAGGGGCCGTTGGGTTGGGGATGGAGAGCGCGGTAAGTTGTGATGTGCATGGGTGCAATCCATGTTATCAGACGCCGATCACGAAAGACGATGGCGGTGGCGGTGGCGCTCGGCTCTGCGGTGGGAAGTGGGAAATGGAGGGGGAGGTTGGGACAGACAGAACGAATAGGCACAAACGAGTGGCGTCGGGAGTGGGGAGCGGGATCAGGTGGCGCGGATGAGTGGAGCCGGACTCGAGATAGGCCTGCCACTGACACTTGTCTTGAGGGAAGTGCATGCGTGCATGGGCGACACCTTTGACCCCCCGTCGTCCGGGCGGACTGCGATGGGTCGGGACGGGCAGTGCCTCGAAGGCACCAAGTTAAAGGCGATGCATGTGTCTGGAGGTGATCCTGTCGATGAGGATGATGGTGACATGGCTCTTTCGTCTGCCCTCTCTCACTGTCGTGTGCCTCGATTTATGATTTATAACTATAATTAGGATTGTGTCTTTCTGTCACGCGTACGTACGATGCCAGCCTATCGTCCTTTCAATGAAAGGCACTGACTTGTGTACTGCCAAGGTACGAACGAACGTCATGGTAATTGAAAGTCTTGCTGGCATCATTTCCTGCCGAGCGCGTCCGCCGTTGCCCTGTCTGCGGGGAGGAGGGAGAGGTTTAATATTAGAGCAAACGCTGTATGAATGGGGTCATTAAAGCCTTGGACAGCTACTACATCATGATACCCGTGATTGATTCCTAGTAGTGTCACCTGGACGCACCGATCGTAGCGACGAAGATCCAGATCAATATCGGTTGGCAATGGAGACGAGCTCGAAGGCACGACGTCGGGACGGGCGAGCCGCTGAGTATGCCAGTACTACTATGTCACTGCGTAGATTGCATTATTTCCATTATTATGATTATGAAATCGGAATATGTTGGTGCGTCCCGACGGCCCGACTCGGACTTAGTGATGGCGTACCCAAAAAAAAAAAAAAAAAAAGAGGAAAACATCAAGTTGGCTGTGTTCAAGCTGTAGACCTAGGGTGGTCAGACGCAGTGGTTGTGGGATACGGAATACGAGAAGAAAGAAAGAACCAAGAAGTTCGTTGTACGGGAAGACAGAACGTCACAGAAATCCATTAGACTTAAAAAAAAAAGGGACGGGAACGGGATTTAGAGTCTAGACCGGCAAGGCTTCTTTAGCTCGATCCAGGTTCTACACAGTGACGTGTGGACGTGTACGGCTGGTTGTACATATTTTATCCAAGCAACGTAGTAGAAGATCCAGAAGTCGACGCGGAAATACAAGCTCAAGCCTTCAACTTGGCTCTATAGGATTTCAGTCCGCCTCAGGCAGGTACTGTAAGCCGGCATCAAGTTGGTACTAGAAAACTGTAACTTCAAGAACACAGAAGAGTCCATTCGTTGCCTCTGGGAACATGCAAGTAACGTTGTAACCCACGGAACGAGGGGCCAATTCCTTCCCGCTTCAATTATTGTAATCAATCAAACGTTCCGTACCTCGGAGGTCCAATATCACGCATGGCCACACCCGACGGCTTGGGTTCCTGACATCATGCGACATTTCGAACATGACAAGTCAGGTGGGTCCTTTTCATTTTTTTCCCTCGTTCTTTTTTATGTACTATTCAATGTCCAGGAACGGAACTGGACATGGTCGAATGGTCGTATATCTACCAGTCATGGGCACTATGTTAGTATTTATCATTAGCCTGGAGGGAACAGAGAACCGGAACGGACTCGGAAGGAGTGGCCTGTGTGCGCCGGACGCTCGGAACGTCTCATCCTTGCATGTGACCGCTTTTGGTACTCTTCTCTTCTTCTTCTTCTTCTTCTTCATTGTATCAGAAACCGAAAGAAATTTTAGGCGCGGCTATCGATGTAGTGTTTATTATTAATATACGATCATTCCTTGAGCGTACCCTACCGATAAAAATACGAAGAATACGAAAAAAACAATGGAAAGAAGACTCAAAGTGAAGAATGAAAGGAAAAGAAAATATGGAGAAGCAACTTGAAAAGGTGATTACGGGATTATAAAAAGCGAGATTCTATGATGGATGGGGTAACTGATTACTAACTAAAGGTATGGTCATGGATTACGTGTATAACAGCAGCGATAGAAGGAAGGAAAAGAGAGAAAGAGAGAGGCGAGTCCAGAGGGTTGGGATATGAGCAACAAGACAACACAGTTAAGCGAAAGCGATAGAGAAAAGGGAGGGCCGGGAGCGACGAGCGGCGATTAAAATGTAAATATACGTGGGTGCTGTATGTGTGGTAAAAAAGTGTTCGCGACCGAGAGTGTGTGAGGCGCAAGGCAAATAGCGAAAACAAACAAGAGATGGAAGCAAAGGGGACGAAAAAAGCCACACGCAAGGCGAACCGGCAACAAAAGAGCTAGCTTACCAAAACACGCGAGACGGAATGGTGGGGTAGGAAATAGAGTGGAAAAAACGAGGAAACACGCATCGTGATGTTGCTTTCATGGAGGTTGCGTAAGAAAAGGAGTGTCAGTTCGTGAACGCGGACTTTGTGAATGGACGATGGTGGGCTATTTGTCGAGTATCAAGTGGTCATCGTGCAGTGGAGGGATCATCGCCTAGCCTCGTCCGCGTGCCCAGATGCTGACTCGGACCTCGAGGCGAGATCACAATATTGCGCGGCGAAAGTGGATCCATCGGCGCAGGGCGGGGCGGTGATGGGTCACCTAAAGGTGGGTAAAATCGCCCACTACCACCACCACCGCCGGGAGAGTCGTTGTGCTGTACGCGGTCGTAGGCCCCACCGACGGAAAAGTTCGTGGACCTCGCCGAGTCAGACCACGATGCAAACTCGGGACGGGTGTAGGGCGAGAACGTCAGGGGATCCCACTGCGGCTTTGGTTGGAGCGCAAACGGGGGCGGGATGCTGAGCGATCGAGGGGGACTGCCCGAGTCGATGGCGAAAGTACGGACGGACGAGTCGTGATGTTGAACGACGTTTACAAGGGTGCGCGATGAAGGGAGTGATTGTGGTGGGAAAGAAGACGTTGCCCGCTCGGTACTACTACATGGTTCCAAGAGACTGAGGTTGATGGGTGGAAGCATCCGAGCAAAGCGGGGTGAAGTCTCGACGTGTATCGCTTGGGCTGGCTGTGGTGCAAGACCGCGTGTGTGACCGCGAAGATCGTGAGCGGTGATGGGCTCTGACCGATGAGGAAGAAAAGGGTGCCGCGACCTCCCCGGAGGACTTTTGGGCACTCGCAGCGGAGAGTCCCACTCTTCGGCGGAAGATGGCCCAGGGTGTCGAGGAGGAGACCAGCCAGGCATGCATGGTCCTAACAGGGCGGGATTGGAGTCGTGCGATCCGCGGGGCGTGCGGTGAGAACTGCTGGTGCCTGAATGGGGCATCTCGATGATGGCGCCACCGGCCGACGGAGAGGCATATGACGATGAAGGGGAAGGACCAGCGGGGGTCATGATGGGAAAGGGACCGAACTGAGGGGGACGCGTCAATGGGGCCGATTCGGCCTGGGGGCGTCTGGCCTTTTGCCGCTGATTCTAAACGGGCGGGGGATTAGCAACACGGCGATCGAGTGGGACGGAAAGATACCGACTTGAAACCAGATCTGCGAGGGACGTCAGCATGCGGTGCACAGATCAATGAGCTGGACGCACCTGTACTTTGCGTGCGCTCAAGCCTATTTGGCGTCCGACTTCCTCTCGCATGGCTGTCGTGGGGAATCGGGACTGGGAAGGGGGATGTGAGTGTGAGGGGGGGCGGCCTGTGCTGAGGCAGCGTACCTTTGCTAGGAGGTCATGGAGGACGGCAGACTGGTGAGGGGTCGTGAGGGTGCGAGTGCGCTTCTTCTTTGGAGGTGCGGTGGCCTGCGGTGCGGAGCGCTCGGAGTGCTGACTACGCTCTGCCTCGGTCTCGTTATCTGCCATCCCACTCTGGTCGGAAGAGTCGGAGCTGGAAGAGGCACGTTCTGTGGCCATCTTTGCTGTTCTTGGTCTTTTAGTTGGCAGACCAGCGCTTTCTGCAGGCAAAGGAAGTGATGTGGGATGTGAGGGGGATATGGAGTGGGAACGAGGGACTTGAGAGTCGTATTCGGGGAGTCGTGAAGGCGTCCGAGGGCTATTTGATGCGAGAGTGGTAGACATTCGTTTGGAATAAACAAATAAGGAATGGAGGCAAAGATTGTGTGTGGTTCAGAAGTTCAACATCTGCTGTAGGAATGACGGGCCACGTTCAGTTCAGCGCAAGGGTTCATTAGGAAGTAAATGATTAAACGAACCCGCTGAGCAAGAAAAAAATAAATCCAGGATCAAGTTTATGCCCCCACCCAACTGGCCGGCGTGTTGTCACCGAAGTGAACCAGCCGAATCGATCAAGGCGACGACTCGGACGACGACGACGTTGAAAAGTTGTGACAGGGCTGTCAATTACACTAAACTTCGCGCGCTTCCGACCCAAAATTATCCACGTCGTCCCTTTCGTCATTTTCGTGTAAAACTTACACGTGTGAGGGCGGCCGTTAGCCGACATGACTTTGTAACACCCGCGGTAGCGAGTACTCATACGTATGTATGGACCGATCTCGTTTAATATGGTCATGAGAAATGACCCTGGCCCGAAGATCATAATGGGCGGCGCAGAGGCTGCGTACTTGCTGACTCAGCTTGATTGATTTGGCGTGAAAGTTGGGGGGTTTCGGTGCTTACTTCCGCCATTAATTATCAAACGTGTCGATGAGTCGTCCACCGGAAAAGGTCCTACATACTGCTCCTTATGTAGACACGTTCTGCCAAGAGGCTCCAGCCCAGACAGCACGCGATGTGTCAGCCACACAGGGTGTCATATCGGTTGACGTGTGCACATGATCTCAGTTCGTGCAACAAGGGTTCGACTGTTTGAACTTTGTCGCGATGGATCCAAGGACACAGGGCAACATTCGATAGATCATACGTATTTAATATGCGCGTGGCACCGCACAAAGTTTGAGTGCGCAGCAAGTCACCATCAAGGTCCTCGTGACAGGCAGTGCAGGTTATATTGATTGGAAAGAGCCTCGTGATCATTTCATTTTACGTGGCTGAGTGTTTGCCAATTCCCCGGATGGAGACATCCGATCCATCCCGACATCCTAGCGATGGCACATACGCTAATCCTTCGAGCGAGTGCGCACGAGTGACGGAACTGTTTCAGCTGAGTTGTGTGTTGTTGCCTTGGTAGCTTCGATGTACCCCATAAGTACAAAGAACAAGAACAAGGACCCTTTTGTGCAGGGTTGGAATTTCGGATAGCTCCGGATCGTGGCTGTGCTGCCTCGTCACGGTGGGCACGAGGCCAAGGCCTTTCGTCGCTGTAGTACCATGTCCTACTTTCTCCCTCACTTGCCATCTGGCTGGCACGTCGACGAGGCCATAAAGTCGGAAGAGGACCGCGTCGTCGTCCTTCGCTTCGGACATGACTGGGACACCCAATGTATGACCATGGACGAGACACTCTACTCTGTCGCTGAAAAGGTCCAAAACTTTGCCGTCATCTACTTGGTCGATATCACCGCCGTGCCAGATTTCAACAAGGTGCGTCGTCGTCGATGCGTGTTCGAGGCTTATTCCAGACGATCGCGTGCAGATGTACGAGCTGTACGACCCGTGCACCGTCATGTTCTTTTATCGGTGCGTGGCCAGTGGTCATCGATCGATCTGCATCTGTTGATCGTGTGCACGCAGGAACAAGCACATCATGATCGATCTCGGTACCGGTAATAACAACAAGATGTACGTGCTCGGTTCTTGTGACGTCTCGCATGGCTCATGCGTGCAACCTGTAGAAACTGGGCCATGGATAACAAGCAAGAGGTCTGTGTGCACTACGTCTGTTTGGCCGTCTGTTCACATTCTGGCGCTGGTAGCTGATCGACATTATCGAGACCGTGTACCGCGGTGCCTCGAAAGGACGTGGTCTCGTTGTTTCGCCCAAGGGTCCGTCTAGTTTCGTTCCTCCGAGCGCCTCTTACGTCGTCCCGCAGATTACTCGACCCGGTACAGGTACTAGCCGTCTTACTGTAGATCATGTACTCGTAGTAGAATTAGGGCCGGCATTCTCGTGTCTTTGATGACATAATCACTTCATTGCTAGTTGCTCCTTGAACGCCATGTCGTCCGTCGCCTCGTCGCCACCGCTCAGCGAAGTTCCAGCCGTACAAGACTCGGAGTTGAGCACGCGTCACGTACGTTCTTCCCCTTTCTCGGTTGCTTGTACCTCCGACTGACGACTGCAGACCTCGATGGCCCCAGACGCAAAGGACGAAGGAGACGGAGCTGTATGCGCGGTTTTCTCTCGTGTCCTTAATCACCCTCCTCACGCCCCTCGCTAGGACGTATTCAGCGAAAGATTCACGCGCCTCGAGCGTCTCCTCGAAAAATCCTTCACCTACTCCAACCTCCTCGGCGCGCAGATGGACAAGGAGAAGCGGACGTCGACCTTGCGCGCTGCGATGCGCGTCGCCCCTGCTCCTGCGTCTTCAGAGCCCGGTGGTAGTACGGGTGCGCGCAAGCGTCCGACCCGTAGAGCGAATAGACGGCGTGCTGCAGTCGAGGCTGAAAAAGAGCAGGAAAATGAAAAGGAAAAGGTGCACGAGCAAAAGGAGGAGGAGGCGTCATTCGACAAACCCGCCAGCACTGTACACGGCCCGAGCGCAGAATTTCTGCAGCCAGCGCTAGTAACAGGGGGGAAGCTGAAAGACTATCAGCTCGAGGGCGTCGAGTGGATGGTGTCGCTAGACAAGAACGGCGTGTCGGGCATCCTGGGTATGTCTTTCGTTCCAGTTTGTGCAGAATGTCACTCACAAGAGATCGATCTGTAGCGGATGAGATGGGGTTAGGCAAGGTGCGTTCACCTCTTCTCTGTCTCCGTCTATAGCTGACGTGACGAACCGACAAAAGACCCTTCAAACTATCGCATTCAACGCGCATCTCCGCGAACTGGGACATTTTCGACCATTTCTGATCGTTTGTCCGCTCAGCGTCATACACAACTGGATCGACGAGTTTCGTCGCTTTGCACCTGCCGTCCGTACTTTTACCTATCTCAAACGTGCTCGAGAACCACTGACTTCAAAGTCTGTTTTTGCAGATACCTGTGTGCATGTACCATGGCGCGCCCGCCGAGCGTGCTGAGCTGCGTCGCACAGTCATGCGGGAGCCGGACGACGGGTCTGAGGCGGTGGCTGCACCGGGGGAGCGGATCATGGCCCCGCGGGCCAAGGCGTCGCAAAAGGGAAGAGGTATGAAGGGAAAAGGCAGGCCCAAAGCCCCGGCGACCAAGACACGCAAGCGCCGCAAGGTCGATACGGACGATGAGGACGACGACGATGAGGACAAAGGAAGTATACCCAGCACGAATCATTATTCCGGCTCGGCCCTGCCACCTCAGACGAAGGAGACGTTCCCGGTCGTCGTGACGACGTACGAGATGATCATCCGGGACCAGACGCACCTGTCCAAGTACAACTGGGGCTATATCGTCGTAGACGAGGGACACCGGCTCAAGAACATGAATTGTAGGCTGATTCAGGAGATCAAGAAATACCCGAGCGCCGGGCGCATGATTCTGACCGGCACGCCACTCCATGTGCGTTTGTTTCTTGACGATCTGTATGACACGCGTGTGTTCTCCACTCACAGGTGTCCTTTATTATAGAACAACCTGGCAGAATTATGGTCGTTGCTCAACTTTATTCTTCCGGACATCTTTGACGACTTGGATACCTTTCAAGAATGGTAAGTCGTGCGGCAACCATTCATTTCCCCAGTGTGTCATCGGCTGCGGCTGGTCCCTTTTTTTTGTACGCTTCGCTTCCTTGCATGTCGCCTTACCAATCCTTTCCCTGTATGACGACTTACGTTTTACGTCAACCCATCGACGTCGTCGTCGTGGTGGCAGGTTCAATCTCGGCACGCTTCAATCCCAGCTCTCGCCCACGCAATCGACCCACCTCATTTCCACGCTTCACGGAATTCTGAAACCGTTCTTGCTGCGTCGACTCAAGGCGGACATCCAAGGTCTAAACTTGCCACCGAAAAAGGAGTACGTGATTTACGCACCGTTGAGCGTGAGACAGCGGGATTTGTATGACGAGATCGTGGAGGGTCGGATCCGTCGGTATTTGATCGAGAAAGGGGGGGAGATGAAGAAGGAAGAGGACGTGGTGGATATGAATGCGCCGAGGAAATTGAGAGGGGGGAAGCGGAGGCGATATGACGTGGATGAGAGCGATGACGAGTATTTCGAGCGGGTGGGAAAAGGGGAGGAGGGGGAAGGAGAAAGGGTGAAACAGGAGGAAGACATTGCAGAGATCGGGAGACAACACCGGGCGCGAGAGAACGGTGAGTGCGAGGGCCCATCGGTCGATGCATGATCCTGATCTAAATGAAAACCAGCCAAGGGCATCAACAACATGCATCTTCAGAACACGGTGATGCAGCTACGTAAGGCGTGTTCGCATCCACTTTTGTTTAGGGATGGGTCGGAACCATTGCCTGAGACGATGGAGGAGCTTGTAGATGCGAGTGGAAAGATGATGTTGCTGGAGCGACTGCTGGACGAGCTATTTCGTACGAAGCACAAGGTGCTGTTGTTCAGCCAGTTTACGACCATGCTGGACATCATTGAGGTGAGGCTTCGCTGGTTTTGTGTGTATCTCCTGTTAAGTCCGTTACTCACGAACGTACTGGTCACGTGATGTTATCGACAGACATGGGCGACGGAGCTCAAGGGGTGGTGTATCTGCCGTATCGACGGGTCGACGAGCCCACTGGAACGACGGGAGCAGATGAACGATTTCCAGGAAGGAGGGGAGAGGAAAGATGCTCCAGTGTTGTTCCTGTTGAGCACACGTGCTGGGGGGCTGGGGATCACGTTGACGGCTGCGGACACGGTCATCTTTTATGATCAAGACTGGGTGAGTCATTTTAACTCGAAGAAGGGTGGGGGTGACGTTAGGTCGAAGAGAACGGGATGTCCATGACATTCGCCGTTCCGGATGGTCGCATCGCGGAGCGAACAAGCGCTGACTGATGTTCGATGATGGTTTTAGAACCCGCAAATGGATGTCCAGGCTCAAGACCGGGCGCATCGAATCGGACAGACGAAGCCGGTATTGGTGTTCCGATTGGTGACTGCGCACACGATCGAGACTCGGATCATGCAGCGTGCGACGGAGAAGCGCAAGTTGGAGGCACTGGTGATAGCCAAGGGTACGTACGTTATCTGTTCCCCGCGGAATGAAGTGGCGTTCTGATGAAGGTTTGCGGGGTTTGGTAGGAAAGTTCAAGATGCCGGGAGAGGTTGGACGCAGCAAGGCGGACAACATTGCGGACATGGCTGCTGCGCTGTTGAGGCTGGAGGGTGATCATATCGAGGTCGTACCCAAGACGCGCGAGGGGAAACGGGGGGTTTTGAGCGATCGAGATCTGGGGATGCTTTTAGATCGAAGCGAGGCTGTGTTTGCAGACAGGCGCAAGGGGTGGTCGAGCGAGGGACAGGATTGGGCAGAGCGTGGAGAAGGAGAAGCAGCGGATGGTGGAGGTGGTCGGAAGGCGGCATTTGCGGTGTACGAGGCGCCGATGCACGGCGGGGACGAGCTGGTGGCGAGGATCATGGGGGAAGAAGTTGCAGAGTAAGTGGGGTGTCATTGAGGATGACGTGCTGCGACGGGTTCGGACTCGGGAAGGTGGTCTAATAGGTCCGGTCAGATGGGATGTACTATTTCGCTGGCAACTGATGTTTGTATGGGTCGTGCGGAAAGGGGGTGCGACCGGTAAACGCCGTTGTCAGCCATGTGTGTGCTACGTCAGAAGGTCGTATGTACTTATGACCGTGCGAGTTAATCGTGCCATTTAATTCATCCTTCCCCCTCTCACTGTCTCTCTTCGATCTCTCTCTTCGACAATGCTCGCACCACACCTTTGTTTCTTGTCTCTCCCCTCGCCGGATCTACTCCGTGGCTTGGTTGACATCGGTCCATCTGATGACTCCAGTGCCACCCCCGCACTCGCCATCAAACGCGCACCGCCGCCGGCGCTCCTCGATCTGCCGCCCGAGCTCTTGACGGCGATCTGTCGTGCGTGCATGGACGATCATCGTGATCGTGATCATCGACAACAAGATTGCTGCACGGTCGTTTGGATGCGTCTGGTGCATGTCCTTTTCATTTTCATTCTCTTTTCCTATTCTTCGTCGTTGTTATCAGTTTCATTATCATCGTCGTCGCGTACATCATCTTCTCCCCTGCTATTCTACCTTTTTTATTTATTTTCGTTCCAACCGCTGACGCACGCTCGATTCCCCTCCCTCCCACTTGTTTTTGTAGGTATGTCGGCGATGGCGAGACGTGATCGATGCCTCGCTCGAACTGCAGTACCGTATCGCGCTCGTGCGGGACGGTATGACCGATCGTCCGCCCACGAGCGTATGCCGGCAATCGCAGCAACAAATGACGTTGACCGACCGGCTATCGCGCTTGCATAGGTTGCGCCACGCCTGGCGGACGCTCGACTGGACACGATGTGTGACGGTACCGATCTCGGGGCCTTGTTGCGCGTACGAGCTCGTGGGCGGGATATTCTGCAAGACGCAGCCACGGCGCCTACAAGGGAGTCGAGTAGGCGCCGGTGGTGGTGCGTTTGTGGATACGTTTGCGTTTATGGATGCAGACGAGGAGGAGGATCCGTTCATGCATGGGATCGATGATGATAATGATGCTGTTGCTAACGGCGACGGCGACGAGGATCACGTGTTTGGCTCGCGCACGCTGTCTGCGACTTGGCTCCCGGGGATGGACGACGGCGGTCGTACGGAGGTGAGGGAAGATCTAGGGATCCCGACGCGCGATTTCGCGATAGATCCCTCGCAGGATTTGATGGTGCTTTTCAAGAGCGAGGAGGATGCTACATTGTGCGTGACTATTCTCTCTTTCTCTTGATTTCTGACAAACGCTGTGAATGATGGTACAGCCCGATGGCAGTCATTTTTGCTGGCACGCTCGAGTTGCACGTGCGAACGATCTCGACGAACGAGGCCCATCCAGGGGCGAAAGCGCCAGTGCTGCGCACGTCGGTGTTATACCCAGTCACGAGCGTATGCGTCCACATCGCGGATGATGTCGTTGGAGTGATGTATTGCATCGATCCTGCGCGACCCCGCATCACTGTCTGGAACTGGCATACTGGCAAGCTGGTCGTGGTGCGTGTTTTTGTTTCGCCCGTCTTACACGCGCCCTTCTCTTCTGCTCGCTGTCCCGTGCTCACTTGCTGTGCGGCGTGGGACAGGATTCCAGCGATGCCCCTCTCCCACCTGGGACGTGGAATTTTTCATTTATCAACAGCCGCGCGCTCTTCGTGACGAGCAACCATGGCAGCGGATCTCTCGAGCTATTTGCCTTTACGTGTGATCGTGCCGACCGCGACCTCGATACAGACGCCGACGTTGACGCTGACGCTGACACTCCGACGCCGACACAGGCCGAACCGGCGCTAGGCCTTGGACAGACCGGCGCCTCGCGCATGACGCACGTCGCAAGCCTGCGTCTTCCTCCCGTGCACCCCTCTGTGCGCATGCTGAGCGTGGCGACGCACACGGGCCCGTTCATGGGCGGGTGTCTTCCCGACAAGCCGTTCGTGGCGAGCAACGAGGAGCGCATCCACGCGCTAACTGTGCAGTATATACATTTTCCCACTCCAGACGGGCCGGTGACGCGTCCGAGGGTGTGTGCGTTCGTGCATGGGCGGACGTTGGAGGGGTATTTGAAGAGAGCTGGGGCGAGTGCGGGCGAAGGTGAGGGTGCAGGTGCGAATGTGGCGGTGACTGCCATGACGCCTACTCCGACGCTGGTGGTGCCGTGGTCAATGTGGGGACCGAAGAATGTGCGGATGATACACCAGCAGGCCGTGTTCCAGTGGTTGAGGTGAGCTTCTTTGTCATATCGTTTGGCGTGTGAGCGAGATCGACGGGGCGTTATCAGATACGTGCACGGACAACGGGTTGTCATGTTGTTGCCAAGCACGGAGTCGGGAAAGAAAACGATTCAGGTGCTCGATTTCAATCCCTATACCGTCTTCCACGCCGATGAAGACGGAGAGCGACAGGGGGAGAGGGAGACTGGTGGTGGGCCCCAAAGTACGAGTGGCTTCTTTGTCGAGCGCGTGGATTACCCCACGCGACTAGACATGTCGCACGTCTTCAAGGACGTGGTCGAGACTGGGTTGGCGTATCGGGAGGTGCGTCGGGAAGTGCGGGGAGCTTATTCGGGGCTGATGATTGACGACGAGCGGTTGGTTGGGTTGAAGGTGTGTTGTGTTGTTTAGTTTAGTTGAAATGACGTGTTGCGCGGGCTAACCTTCGATTTGCAGTATTCATTGACGGGGGACATGAAAGAGATTGACGTGTTTACGATGTGATTCGGCAACGTTGTGACGATTTTGCTGCTCTTTGTATGTTTGTTTCTTCCTTTCTCTTCCTCTCAGCCGGTCTCTATCCATACCTTGCATCCTTATTCCCGTAACGACTCACAAGAAAGAAAGAAAACTCTCAACGTTGGCGATACCTTTCTCGTTATGTTTGCATAGTCTGTTGATTTTCTTGCTTGTACCATAGGCAACGCAGCGTGATTGTTACGTCTCTGCTTCTTTTGTCGGGCGTCGATTGCTCGATTGTAGTACTAGGATTATGGGGTCGAATGTACATCTTTGATGGGGTGGCTCTATCATGATCGGATATATTGATCGGTAGATCGAGTTGATGGAATCGTTTGGGAATTACTTCTTTGGTCTTCGCACAGCTCTGCAAATGTTTGAGCGTATCGATGTGGCAAAAAGTACTCGGATACGGGGAGTCGAACCCCGAGCTACCGCGATCAACCGTATTGAGTTGAGAGGCGGTAATGTTAGCCGTTACACCATATCCGAGTTAGAATTACTTGCCAAGGCGTTGATATGGAATGCTCCAAGTCTCGTCGCACAGAAGTTTGTCGCTTCCGTCTCATCCGAGATTCGGGATCCGACTTCCTTGGCGCCCATGTGCATGAATCATGGCCGACATAATGAAACTTGTTTTGATATGTTATACAATTACGACCATGCGCACCTGGAGTGCTGCTTCAGTATCTGCTCTGTGACTTCTGCCTCCCATGTGTGTGCATCGTGAGCGGCTTGCCGAGTTTGACAGCTGCGTGTAGCCGTCGACGGGCCCATCTGGATGTCGCGCGGGGAGTTAGTCGAGGGCCGAGGCCGATCTCACCTCGTCCGACGCAGCGGGGACTCGGAGTCATCGCTTCGAGGCTGTGAGTGAGTGTCATGATGAGCTACGAGAGGCGACGACTCACATCGATCGCTCGACCGCGTCGTCGTAGAAGTGCATCGACTCCTCCGAAGGAGGGTTCCCACAGCCAGAGACGACCCATTTTCCCTACAAACTCGTGCGCGCAAACGGTTTTCTGTTATTTGTTCATTCAAATCTTTTGATATGACTGGTGTGCTCATAGAATTCGTTGCATCGGATTGAAGTGTTGAATGTGAGTCTGTCATTTTGAAGAAAATATCAGAGCTGATGTGCAGGTTCATCCACACAAAGTACCTACTTCTCCTGGTCGACATCCTTCTTGATTGTTTCATGCAAATTCAGTTTACGAGCGCGATGTATCTCGTCTACGTCTGACTGTGGATGTGCTTCGTTCGTCTGCCTCGAAAGTTGGGCATGGCAGAAAAGAGTAACGAAGCCACCCTCACTGGCATTTTACCAAGTCACGTTTGTTACTTGTTAGAGATGTGACGTCTAGCAGTGTGGATGGTCAAGTTTGCGCTCCGCTAGAGCTAGGGCCAGGTCACATAGGCGCTAGAGGCATGTGAGGGCACAAACCTGGGATAGATTGGGTAAATAACGAGTGCGAGGAAGGAGGCTTCCTGCTCGAAGAGAAAAGGAAGGTCACCGGGGGTGATTCCCACAGGTCGATCGGACATTGACAGCAGGGGCCTTTTCGGGGTTACACGAGGATTCGGCTGAGCAGGTCGCAAACTCTTGACCCGTGATGTCTCTCTTCAAATGGTCCAGTAAGTTCACTACCCACTTTCTTTCCGCTCCTCAGCTCAACTGCTTCGCCGTCTCCTTCAGCCCCAGAACGACGGAAGGCTAACCAAATTCTGCCTACCATACCGAACGAAATATATTTATACATCTTTGATTTCATCGCCCCTTCCACTCCAAAGTCCCCACTCCAATCAGACGATGCAAGGGCGCTCTATAATCTCACTCGCATCTGTCGATTCTTCGCCAACATCTGTCTCCCCCGGATATTCTGTTTCGTCCAATTCTTGGTTTGGGGCGGCACTTCTGAAGCGTGCATGAGATTAGGACAATTCATCTCAGAGAAGCCTCTTGCAGTTTCTCTTTCCAGATTAGTCAGGTCCTGTCGTTTCAGATTATGGCTTCCCATACTTGATGCTCATGCCCAGGACGCCCGAGTTATGTACCATGGCGTGTTCGAGCGCTGTCGCACATGCACAACCTCCGCGAGCTCCAGTTTCGGGCCTTCAAAGTGGATGTCGTGTTCTTTCGCGCAGCCGCGGCGCTCCTGGCTCTCGAGGATCTATCGTTTCACGGTTGTATATTTGATGGCGGATCAGGACTCGTGCAGGACCTGCTGGGATCTGACGACCACAAGAAGTCAGAGGCAAATGTCAAGCCAAAGGTGAAGGTGTCCCGAGTGTGTGTGCACTATTGCGAACAGCACGATCAAGCTAAGGCGTCCGCGGACATGACGCACGTACGCACGCTCGAATGGGACCTGTCCGACCTGGAACACATGGATTGGATCCTGCCCCGGGACAGTACCCAGTCTACGATCAAGGAGCTGCGCATTCACGCTACCTGTTGTCTGAACGAGAAATACAGGTCCAAGTTGCGCGTGTTCCACTTGCACGCCCCGCAGTCTCTAGAGACACTGTGTTTCTTGGTCAAAGAGTCGTCTTCGCACGAGATGGCCCTTGATATCTTGAAATGCATGCTGGATGGACAGGCGTGGAGCAACAACTTTCGTTTGCTTCGCTCGCTTACTCTGCAGGGTTATCAAGTCTCCGTAAGTCGGACTTGCGCACCTCGTTTTGTTTCGTTCTCGTTAAGCTGATAACTTGCGTATCATCTTATCCAAGCCCATCAAAGGTATGTATATAAATATTTTGTGCTAATGGTATATTTGGGCTCAAACATCATTCCCGCATCTTTCGTTTGCACAGCACACCCAGATGACTTGGCAGAAGTTCGACCTATCATTCGTGACCAGCTCGGTCCCACCAAATTTTCAAGCCTCACCTACGTAGACTATTTCGGAACTGTTTTCCGCTTGATGGACGGGAAGTGGTCGGATTGATGGCGCCATCTTCTGGTACTTGCGGAGAAACTTGAATGAATGTACGATGGCGTTGGGCAATGACATCGGTCGGCGTCGAAATTGCGTATCAAGTTATAGATATTATAGTCTTTCATGCATGTCGAGAGGTATCCTTCGTCCTTTGAGAGAAGACAGATGCGGTCGCCCAGAAGAGCGCGTTGTTCACACCTTAAACAAAACGCTCAAGTTGGCACAAAAATGACCTTGCGACTCGACGCTCCGACGATCCATCAATGATAACTTGCATGAATCGTACATTCCAGAGTGCAGTCGCCCGTATGAATGCTATCGATCAACTCATGCTCAAAATTCGTCGTCGCCTCATTGAGCATACTACAGGCGAGGGTTGAGTTCAATAATCAGCGGGAAAGTCTTGTATAGTAGTAAGGACTCAGCACTACCACAAGTCCGGATCCGCGAGTGCACTAGCCTGCTGGACTCCCTGGAGGGCTTCTCACGAAATGCCAACACATCCCATAGTGATACATCAGCTCGAACGAATCTCGCGTTGCCCTCCTCCGTCTTCATGCATGGCTACTTCGGATCAACGCTGGATAGACTCGGTCCGATATGTACACGGGCCAACTAGTCACTTATGACGACTTGGCACGAATGCATTTCGGACGAGTCACATAGCAGCTTGAATCAGCCTCAGAGCTGATCAGAAAAAATGCACTGTTGTTGAGTTCCAAGTAAACAAACGTCCCGGTCAGCTTCGTCAACAAGGTGAATACTATCGATCTTTCGCTCACAAACCATCATACATCGATCGCCAACATCTTCCTTGCCCCAAAGGACGATCCCGCCCACTCGCCACCTTGATTTGCACTGAGGCGATGGCATTCGTTCACGGGGATCCAAGCTCCGATCGGTCGTCCACAGTGTTGAAAGGCAAACCGTTGAACCAGTACATAGTACGACGAGGAGATCGCGCGGTGAAAAGCTGTCGCATATTCAGCAAACAACTTGAAGCATGAACCGGGAGAAGACTGATGCCGATCTCAGAGTAAAAGGTGACCAGCACAAACGTGAAGTCGTATATATCTGCGGGGACGATTGTAACGGGAAGTCACTTGCTAGAAGCCCCGTCCCCTCCAAGCAGAGCGTGCAGAGGTGGGGGTAGGAGGTAAAGCGGTGGAGTTGGGCAACGGGCGTGCGGAATCGATAAGATAAACTCAGGTTCAGATCATAAACGACTTCATGCCGATTCAATGGTGTTCCTTGTTTGGGCACTGATCACTTCTGAGTGGCGATGTCACATCGATAGAGGAGGGAAAGCAGAGTCCGTTTCAATTCCCAGGGGTACAATAATTTGACAAAATTACCGTTGAATGCACCAAGGTTATCCAGGCTGTAGAAGATCCCTGCGTCATAATAAATATAGTCTAGGGAACTTGAAACGTAAAATGCCGAGCATAAGAACGAGCCTACTCGAATGTTGTCATCGTTTGGGAGATGGAACTTGAAGGTCAAGAGTCCATGCAAATTGTCCGAGGATGACGTAGATTCACCTGAGCCTTCAGATGAATGATAGCGACGCAAAAAAGCAAACCCATCACCAAACGGGGGCGCAACGACTACTGAACGTCCAACGTCTTAATGTACTCCATCAGCTCCTTCGCCGCCGTCTCCTTCCGGATCTGAACCATGATTAAGCTGTCCGTCGCGATACGCTTGTGTTGCACCCGCTTATGCGGGGCAAGTAACAGTGCTCCAAACGGCTGCTTCAGTCGAACAAGAAGCCGCAGCGCGCGCGTAGCCTGGTCAAACAGCGGCGAGTCGTCCGTGAAATCCTCGTCCAACAGGGAACTGATCCACGGATGAATTAAAACTGGGGGATGCTTCATCCCCGATAAGTCGTCCGTAGTCGTGATCTGTACGTTACCGAGAGTGGATGTTGTGGAATGATAAACGCGAAGACGAGACACGGGATCGGGTCCAGAGACGAGGGCAGGTTGAGTGATGGGGAAAACGATGCCCGAGAGTCTTAGTCGACCAGCGACAATGGTAAGGGGGGGAAGACCATGTAGTTGTTCATACAGCTCAATAGCAGGAGTGAGTTCGGGCAGAGATGATCGCAGCAATGTGACCTCGCGGTCCATCTCGGCCACTTCGTTAGGCTCAGGAACATGAGGGGACATTATTTGGTCGTACACAGTGAGATCGGCGGGGAGGTAGCTGGTGCTGCCAATGTGGCTGGAATTCCCTATCCAAGAGAGAAGCGTGACGTCATCCGAACGCGTCAGGATTTCCTTCAGAAGGCGATGGACTGCTTGCTTGCCCTCTCCATAGATAACCGGGATCGCGAGATCAAATATTCCAAACAGAGAGTATGCGATGTCTTCCTCTCGTGTTGTCTGACGCGTCGACGCTAGATAGAGCTTCTCGCGCACTCGCTCTAGCCCAGGTTGGATGGTCGCCAAATCCTGTGTCGCGACGTTCGTAACTTGTTCCATCTCTCCTAGTATGATTGGCGACTCCTTGTGATTGAACATGTTCAAACCGAGGTATGGTTTCCAATCTTCAGTATAGAATTGCACCACCTTTGAAGCGACGTATTCCTGGTATGTCCAGCCACGGGTGTTCCAAATGCTATTCAACAGAGAACCGGGCTTCTGCGACTCCGAGAAGACTTCGAGAAGGTGCACGATAGTGAGTGATGACCCGCGATACCACCGGAACATGGCGATGACCGATTCCTGCTGCACCCTATTGTCGATCTGATTCACGCAACACGTATCGCTCCAAGCCCACCGGAAGTGATGGTAGTCCACGAGGTGGCAGAATTTGATGAGCTTCTTGTTCGCGCGTGAATCAGGTAGCCCGTAGATGGACATGTCCTCGACCATCTGGAACGTCGGTTCGT
The DNA here is from genome assembly GCA_038091455.1 of Leccinum uliginosum. Taxonomy (NCBI): domain Eukaryota; kingdom Fungi; phylum Basidiomycota; class Agaricomycetes; order Boletales; family Boletaceae; genus Leccinum; species Leccinum uliginosum. Next base: position 26,559 of record JBBPOM010000303.1, read on the forward strand.
CCGGTTGCCACCTGTGCGAGAACATCACATATCGATAAAACATATTGACCTCTCTCTGGATGCGTGGATAGTCAAGCTGATCCCGAGTAATCATTGAAGACCGAAGTTCATTGAATATTGGGGATTTCTCGAAAGCTGCTGCTTGCAGTGCTTTATCGCACAAACGGCCGGTGGTGATGTCGATGAGTACGCTGGGTGTATCTCGGATGGTGTCCTTGATCGCCTGTCGAATCAGGGGTGTTACATCGAGATACCAATTAGTACAAAGGCCTATGATTACGATTGAGATGAAATCAACATGCGTTGTTCACAAAACGGCTCACTGCGAATGTGTGGATCATGTGATTTTTCGAGACAAGATAACATCATCTTGAATGCTTCGAATGCGTCCTTGTGATGTCCCATGCTCCGTAGTGCAGCATGTTTTCTTTGGTACCCTTTGTAGGATGATGGGTCGAGCTCAATGGCCTGATCATTCCGTCACCGATGTCATTGTAGTGCGGTGTGTAAGCTAATCCATACCTTGGTAGCATCGATGAGTTCGTCATTCAACAAACCTACTCGCGCTTTGCAACACTTGACGATGACACCGCTAATGTTTGGCGAATCAAGAGAGAGTGCCCCCGAGTAGTATTCGATGGCCGCATCGAAATTCTTGGAGCCCATCGCGACGTCACCCAGTTTCTCCGACATGGCGACGAGGCGCCGTTGGATATCTGTGGAGGGTCTCATGTTAGCCTTGAAATGTCATTAATGGCAGCACTGACCGATTTCCCATAGTGCTCGCTCATCGTCGGTGCTTGTGACCACTGGTAGCTCGTTTTGCATTCGTAGGAAACATTTTATGGCCTCATTCACACAGTTGTCTCCTTCCATGATGTCACAGATAGCCCGATAAATGTGGAATTTGGGAACCTCGAACTTGACGGGACGGGGGTCACCAAACAGTTTCACGATATACAGTAAGCCATACCTTGGCTGCAGCGGCTACTATATCTTCAGCTGAGCGACTCATTAGCAATGTTCTCGTCCAGCCGTAAAGCACAGAATTTAGAGGCAGGGGTGTCAGAGACAATATAGCGGAGTAAGCCTTCAGTGCTTCGTCATGTGTCTCCGCAATTGATGCCTCGTTTGCAATAACTTGAAGCCTTGATATACATCGATTCGTGAATTCTGAAGGCAAGAATTGAATAGTCTGCACTGCGACGTGAAGCAGAAACCCACCATCAAGCCAATCTACAAGCACTTTGCTCTCGCCGAGATCGTTGCCCCCGGTATTTTTTATCTCGAGGAGAGAGTGCGCTGCATCACATATGCGGTGGCGAGCATATAGTGTTTCGCACTCATGTTTCTTCTCGTATAGCCGAAGGGTGTGCGTCAGGCTGTCTACCTTCTGATTGGCCGCGTGGAGAGCAGTCTGGGACGTAGCAAGTTTGTCACGAATAGACACACCCGAGCTCTTCTCTTGAGTACGAAGGACTGTACGTAGTGACCTGATAGTCTTGTTCAACTCATTAACGGTTTCTTCAAGTTGCACATTTTTTCTTGCTAATAGACGTGAGTATCAGTGGGGTGAGAGTCAAGATGGCGAGAACACACTCGAGATTCTATCCTGCATGTGCAAATTGATTAGGGACTGGGTGGCCTCTTTCAGCTTCTCTTCCTTCTCGATTGCAATACGCTGCGATGAATCGAGCTGATCGTGGAGTTCCTGTATAGTCTTCTCGAAATACGCGATTCTGCTATCTAATCGACCGAGTATTTAAAAAAGCAGAAATCAGGGCTGAGAGAACGCACCCGAGTTTTTATCTTGTCCGTGAAGGAAATGGGTAGTCCCGTCGGGCCAATCCTTTTCCGGATTGGCTATGTGCTGCAATGTGGCATGGTGGTTGTCGGGAATTTGGTCACTTTGATCACTCGCTATGCTGGCCATAGATGACAGTGAATGTGGTCGACCCATAAACGTACTTTCGTGCAGGTTCTGTGCAGAAAGTAATTGCGCTTCGTCTACGAGATGCGTATCCCTAACTCCCGCGTGTGCTTGCCAGTGCCGCTGTTCAATCGTCTAGTACAGTTAAGAGGGTAGACACATTCGTTTCAAAACACATATACTCACATCTTCGTGGTGTGGCTGGGACAGGACACCGTGCAGATTACGGAGCGTGATTGTCTTCTGACCCGTAGCCACCATATCGTAGTTTTCCGAGATGGCCATGGACCACACGAAATGGGGGTAGTCAATGATAGGTCCGATTCGTCGGTGCGTTGTAGTATCCCAGAATGAGACCGAAAAGTTGGCAGAGACTGCTATGAATGTGTCATTGCATCCAAGCGCAATGCAGCATGGACTGTTGTTGGTGTGGATAGGCCATTGCAAGAGCGACGTCTTGGAAGACACATCCAGACAGTGTACATTGCCTTCGCGAGACAGGGTAAAGAGCTGTTTTCCATTGCCCGTCCAGGCGAGCGATCTGTTGAATAACGAGTTGACTCGGATTTTGAAGTTTACGAGGAGGGTGCCGTCTAGACTGTCATAAATTCGAACAGATTCGAGTGCCCAAGTGGCCGTCGCGATGAGTTTCCCGTCGGGAGAGAACCTGACCCCGGCGACTTCGAAGTCGTGTTTCAAAGGGCCGAGCAATTGTCTGCCAGAGGAAAGGGACCAGATAGAGACCGTCCAGTCGCGCGATCCGCTCGTGATTCTCGCAGAATCTGGCGAGATATCGACCGCATACACTGGCTCGCTGTGCCCTTGAAACTCGTTCACCTTTGTGAGGCTCGCTGCTTTCCAAACAACAACGTGGCCATCCCTCATCCCACCTGCGACCCAATTACCGTCTCGTGATACGACGAGGTCGAACACAGTACTCCCAACATCCACTGGCATGATTTCCTCCGTGCCATCTGCCGCTCGCCATTGTCGAATGCTTCTTTCTCTGCCACTGCTTACGATTTGCCTCCCGTTAGCGAGAAAAGCGATCGAATACACCTCATCCGAACGATCGATTTTAACCAGACTTGCGTCCGTTTCGTCAGCCGCCGTGACGCTGAGGGAGGGAGTGTCGTTGCTCGATTCTGAGACTTGATCAGTATTCCACTTTTATGTAACGCCTCGTTCAATTTTTCGTCACCTTTGATCGTTGTTGCTCCCGTCGGCTGACTAGATATGGATCCGTTTTCTCTCCGATTGGCCTCTAAATTTTGTTCTCGTCAACGTCACGAAGCGAATGTCGTGTCGACTTGCTCACCGCTGCCGCTCTCGTGCTTGAGCTTCGAGCGTATCCTGGAAAACATGCTGGGCAGGCGCGTTCAAGTACTGTGTGGTTCGGAAAGAAGGCCTCTGCTTCCTTATCTGTCTGAAATTGGCACCTTTGACTCTCACGCAGAACGGGCTTTCTCCGGGCCAGGCACTCTCCGCGATGCCGACATGCATGAAGCTTTATGTAAAAACTTTAAATTAGGATAAGTATCATCTTTGGGGGGTCGCAATGGACCATTAGGCTGTGAAGGGAGAGGGCAAGTGGATTGCATGGATGTACTATATACATGCAATCAATGCGCAGGGTGAGGTACAGTATGTAGTACATACGGAACGGACAACTTGAGATGGCGGTTCGACCCTTGTTCGACTCAAAATGGTAATAGTCTAATAAGGCCTGCCATTTTCGGTCCCCTTTCCCACACCACTGGAGGGTCTGGATACGAGAAGTTCCGAGTCAAACAATCCAAACGCTCAGGGAGGCATGCGCAGTAGCTGATCTGAGTGGAATGAACAGATCCGACGAAAAAAAACCTGTCCTACGGTACATGGCTTTAAGTAAACAAAAGTCCTTGCAAGATCTTCTTCAGCTTCGTGCGTCCTGCGCCAAATCAGAACGTGAAAGTCAAACACCACGGGCCTCAAGACGACCCCTGAATATCCTCTGGAACGCAGAAACGTGTTCGAGGTTCATCAACGTATAATGTTCCCCGGGGACCTCCGTGTACACCGGCTCCCCGCGGCTAAATTCCAACCACTGCTTGAGTTGCTTGTTCAACCAATCTTCTTTGGCCCCGCGAAGCGGAATAGAGTAGAATACGTCCACTACGGCTGAATAAAATATACGGGCCATGAGCAGCGGGCTCCGTAGACATGATAGATAACGACTTACAAACTGAGCTGGTTGGGCTGTACTGCTTGCCACACTCGATGAGAGATCCCGCAACGTCGACCCAGTGTACAAACGCCTCGGGCATGAGCCGTAACTCTGCAAGCCGCTCCGCAGGAGACATATTCCACACCACCTTCACCTGCTCCTCGCGAGACGAAGGGCGCAACAACGGCGCGAGCTCGGCCGCGTCATGCTTCGACACCAATCCAAGAAAGTACGACAGATTGAGCATCCCGCCCGTCCAGTCTATTTCGTACATCCGGTCGGCGATCATCGGGGGTATATTGATCAGTCCGACAAATTTGACTTCATCTCCCATCACCTCGAGCCGCTTCGCAACCTCGAATGCAACCACCCCACCGTACGAGTAACCCGCGATGGCGTATGGACCATGGGGCTGAGTCCGCTTGACGGCCGAGGCATAGGAGGAAACCATCTCGTCCATGGAGGTAAAGAATGGCTGGCCGGCGTCGAAACCTCGAGCACGGAGTGCATAAAAGGGTCGCTCGTTCTGGAAATACTTGGCAAGGTTTACGAATATGAGAACTTCACCCACGCCAGGGTGAACCATGAAAATCGGCGTCTTGCTCCCAGTAAGGTTGAGAGGCACGATGGGGTCATAGTCTTCCGAGTCGACGCTTTTCCGCGCAAGTGCGTGAATGTAGTTGGCCAGACTCGACACCACAGGATGCTTTAGAATCTGGACAGCTGGGATGTTAACGATGTCAAACGCAGATTCAGCCTCTCTCTTGAGACGGATGACGTCGATCGAGGTACCACCGTGTTCAAAAAAGTTGGCCATGGAAGAGACGCCCGCGACGTCCAAGTCAAATATGTCGGCGTAGATACGCGCAAGCGCCTTTTCTGTCTCGCTTGCAGGTGTGACAA
>JBBPOM010000304.1:0-31595 GCA_038091455.1 Leccinum uliginosum
CTTGATTGTTGCAACCATGCCGAGAGACCTCCAAGTCAACTCGGCGTAAGCTGGAGCGGATGGCACTGCGAATATATTCAAATTGATCACTTGAGCCACACGGCGAAGACTCCAGGTCGAATCAGGGTTGGTCACCCGGAAACTCCATGCAGAAAGAACAGCAGAACGATCGATATCGCAGTCAAGCTGTAAAACCTCTTCTAATAGGTAAGCGCGGACGGTGATCGGGTTACAAGATACATACCTCGGACATTTTGAAATACTTCCCCGTGGGGCAAATATGAAGCGATGTATGTGGGAATTTATTACCTAATATTACACATGACGGAATTGGGAATTGTCCAGACAAACTTAATTAAGTCAAAGTAAGTACTCGTCCTGTTGAACATTCGGGATCAGCTTGACGTAGTGCTAGCCAGTGATGCGTTCCTGCGAAATTATCAGCTGCAAGCTCGAGCTCAGTTCAGGATGAAGTGGTTCAAGCCGTTGGCGTACGTTGCAGTTAGACTGTGTCACTGGCACAAGTCACCCAGCCACAGCATACCGCAAGTTCCGCAACTCTCCAGATACACTGTGGGCCCATGATGCTCGGCAGTCACAACCGCAGATTGAACGATCGTATTGTTCTCGCGCCTCAAGAAGCACATAGCTATGCTTTCCGTCGGTGGTCGTCTGTACCGGCACAGTGAGCAAGTGCTGATCGACTCTGGGCGGTATTTTGATGATGTCGCGACGAGCCAACGGTGTGGTGTTGATCGCCACAACATTGAACGGCTGCGTATTCTCGGTCAAAGGTACAGAGTCAGCGAAGAGGACTCCACGGTCCAGGGCAGATTCGATGAGACCTTTACAGTCTTTGCGCACTTCCGAGTACACTGGCGGTTGTTCGCATCGTCGTAAACCATTCCAGTGTTTATAACCCCCCTGATCCGATATAGCAGATCCGGGAAGTACTGGATTAAAAGCCATTAGTAGGTTATCCATAACAAACCAATGGACACACGATGGTAGCAAGTACTCAGCTCCAGAAGACAAGGTACTAAAACTTACAGTACGAAAACCTAGATTCAGGAGTAATATTTTCTCCCAACAATCATCGATTGTCGCGGTCGGGTGATTTACATGCGAGTTCCGTCCATAGTTGAAGAGTTGCAAGGCGCTTGAAGATTCTTTCAGTCTTGGTTCGGGAAGCTAAGTCGGACATTATTGTAGTACGGGTTCAAGTTGCAAATGCTTGTGCGGCAGTCTTGTGGATGCCACTGACAACATCCGACAGACTTTGTTCATCGCGAATGACACGCCCCTGGAAATTGCGCAGTCACTCTTTTACCAGCTGGTCTACACGGCTTTTGCTAGTACTTACTTCCGGTCTTGTTGAACATGCCGGGCAAAGCATCCTATGTGCAAGTTGCCTGTTTCGCCGCCGGCGCACTCGTCGGGGGCGGCGTCGCGTCGTTCGTCTCGTCCCGCAAGCCCATCCCGGCACCACCACCCGTGATCGATCTCGACCAAAAGGGTGACGCGAAGCTGTCCACTGCCGTAGCCACCCTAGCCACCACCCGCCGCGTCCTCGGTACTCAAGTATGGGCACCCAGGTACGTGTCCAAGTCGTTCTTGTCGCGGAACGGAGCGTGAGTTGTTGACGAAGACGCGTCGTTGGTTCCTACTAGGACAGGTCCTTGACCCGGTGTGTATGTGCACTAGCCTGAGATTCTGCGTTGATCGAGGAGCCTGAGATCAAACCGTTTAACCACGTATTCGTGCTTCCTACGCTACAAGAACTGTTCCTGCATGTCACATCGATGGTCCCCAATTTCAAGCTCCTTGCCCACATGCGACTCCCAGCTCCTAAAAGAATATTCATGGGTTACAGCAAATATCTCGCTAGGGACATGATCAGGTCGTTAGATCAAAACAGTCTGCGATCACAAGGTTGTCGCACAGATCACCCTGGACGGAATCTTCCTCCTATATTCCTCTCATTTGGGAACCTACCACTTCCCGCGTAGACATCAGAAGAAGAGGGACGTAGTCATATTTTGTTCGTGGTTATTCTGGCGAGGGTGTTATTCTGGAATTGCTAGTCATGCGTTACATTACTGGAAGGTTGAGCTGAAGCGGCGTCCTCCTGATCATTGGCGTGGCAATTTTGAGCACCGCCGTACCCGAGTCTGATCATTTCTGTCACTGCGTCGGAGTAGCTCGACCCGCGCAGGTTGCCCGTCACAGCTTACCCGGGTAACCCCTACCCACTGGCACCGCATGCCCTACCAGTAGCAGTGCGTCCCAAGAAAACAATCTCTGGCTGAGCCGGGAAAGAGCCTTGGAGAGCAACGAAGCCCAACGGTGGTCGAGTTCTACACCCACTTGCTCTCGCTGACGTGTGTAAATGTGACAATTAACTTGCTTCCCGCAATGGAGCGCTAACGTAGTCAAAAAATTGCACTGATCGAAAGCAAGGCTGCCCTTCGACCATCGCCCGCTCCGCCTTGCACTGGAGGCAAACTTGGTGACATACACCATCAAGAGTGCTCTCGGTTGAATCCATCTTATGAGTCTAGATTCTTTCTCAAACTCGTCACTCATACCTGTTTTGATGATCTGAATGTACTTCATCAGTTTGATCGTTGTCCGGTTAGTTCCTAAACATGATGCTATCCCGACATCTATTTAAGTCAGGCGCAAGTACCTGATGGTATTTTTGCTCCTCCACATATGATGCCCAATGTTCCTCAAGGTGATCACAACCCTTCCCATCGCAGTGGCTTTTTTCGTGTTAGCCGCCCAAACACCTGATTCTAGGGAGGAAAGTGATGGAATAGCCATACCACTCACGAAACGCTCTGATACCGACGCGCGCGAATTCCATGTTACATCACATAACACGTAAATTGACCTGTGATGTCCTCAGGCATCGTTTTTGCTCACATGTTTTTAGCGAGATCATTCGTGGCCCAAGTGGCATGGATGGTTCCGAACGAAACACGGGAACGCCGCATGCTTCTGTTGTGAAACGGGAGTCACGGAAATGGTCCGACGCTAGCCTTGATTTGACAAAATTCGAGAACGGTGTATGGTATGGGACGATTTGGATCGGCACTCCTCCCAGTTCCTTCACTGGTAAGATTTTCCGTGTATTCGTGACACCCGCTCACTCTAGTCACCACTTCAGTCCAGCTCAACACCGGTTCTAGGTAAGTGTTTTTTCCATCCGTACCGTATCCGCTCTCTGCCAGTGGTCTTATTCGACCCAGCGATCTTTTTGTTCCAGCCTCAACCGGTGACGAGAACTGCATCAGCCACTTTTCCCTCTGGGATCACGCATCGTCCCAAATCACCGACCTCAATATAGATTTTACGGTAGCATTTGCAGATGGTAGGAGCGCCAGTGGTAAACAATACACGGACAATGTAACCATTGCTGGTTTGACCGTAAGTTTTCACTGTTTGCGAACATCATCACTTCCGACCGACGAATAGGCAGACGTTCAGACCATCGGTGTCGCAACAACATACTCTTCAGCTCTGGAAGCATCTAAGTTCGCTCCAGATGGTGTATTGGGATTGGGATTCCCGTCTTTGTCAGAATTCCGTGGCCAAAGCCCTCTGTTTCACACTCTCTTCAAAGAAGGAAAGCTGTCTCAGTCAGTGTTTTCACTCAAGCTCACCGCTTCTGGAGGTGAGCTGTACATTGGTGGGACGAACACAGCGCTTTACGTTCAGAGCACCCTCGTCTATACCCCTGTAATAAATCCGGTGAGCGCAAACACCAGGCGGTATGGATGCATAGTGAGATTGCCCTTTCAGGTTCTCTGGCAGCTGATGATAGATAGCATCCAATTCAATGAACAGATGGTTCTGAAAGATGTACCCGCCATCATCGACACTGGTGCCAACTTCATTTATGGTGATAAGGAACGAGTTCTGTTCCTGCACGAGGTGGCTGGCGGTGGGCAATACACCAACCCGGGGGGTTATTACACCTGTGAGTTTCTATCGATTTCGGTACTTTTTATTGACTCCCTGTAGTCCCATGCGAGCATTTTCCCTCCATAACTTTTATCATTGGCGGAAGGCCGTTTGAGGTCCCTGCCCGAGTCCTGAACAAGGGACCGATTGAGCCTGACTCGTCATTGTGCTTTAGCGGAATAGCTGTTGCGAATGATAATCATAGTGAGATTCGTCTATTCAGCATTTCCTCTTCCCATGCTGACTGGTGAACCCGACTAGAATTCTGGGCGATGGGGACCCTCTTCCTCGAGCAGTTCTATACCGTGTTTGATTTCAACAACCGATCACCACGAGTTGGATTCGCACAGCTTCTTCATCGTGTTTATTAGAACGGCGATAACGCAATACGCTCAGGCCATACAAAGCAAGCTATCTATCTATCTAATATCACATGCTGCGTTAACCGCCGGCTGTACTAACTGCGCACATCCGCGTCGCACCGCTTTCGATCGCGATCAGCATGGCGTGGGTCACCTTAGGGGTGCGGGACGGCGTGCTATGCGGAGTCAACGGTTCGCTAGGCTACCTGGCAGGGCGGGGCTCATACGGGGGTGTGTCGGTCAGTGCATCATCGTCATAGCGGGGACAGTGCGAGGACCCTCAGCGACCTTCGTGCGCTGTCGGCGGAACGAAAATGCACAGTGGTCACTTGCCGCCGTCCTCGATGATGTGACACGGACGACGGGGCGATGCAGGGGGCGAAGGCGGGCAGGGAAGTGGTGGACAGGGCGGGCGAGGCCGAGGACAGACCGCGACTCGCCGGACGGCTGCACGTCGCCGGTCGTAACAGTGTCGGCGCGGCGTCCTACGTTGTCACTTGCAACATTGGGGACCCATGTTGATGCGTTCCTGGACCACCGAGGTGGCCGAACATGCCAGTGCCAACGACGGAGGACATTCTACTGTCGACTTCAAAGTATAGCACTCGCTTTCCCTGCGACGTCCGAAAGCCTCAGTGCGCTTGTCCTACATAATAGTAGTGCTATTTGCAAATGAGTTCTAATTATCGAGTCACTCGGACCTGCCATCACCCTCAGACCATTCTGTATCATCATACTTGTCCTCTACCGAAGAGGGGTCGCAAATGTGTGATCCCAAACATTGATAGCAAATTGTCACCTCACAGTCCCTACTAATACCCCTCGTCGTCACACAGTCCCGCAGTGCTAATATTGGCTTAACAATCATCAATATACCACATACGAGGTCAAAATACCCTTCTGTAGACTGGCTCGGACGTTGCGTCCGACGCTGGCGATCCCAGCGCGAACGATCTCTAGTCTTCGACGCAGTCGTCACCGGTCCCATCGTGGTCGGTAGCAAGTAATCAGTTCCAAAAGACAAGGTACTAAAACCGACGGTACGGAACATCGATTCAGAAGCACTTTCACCCAACAATCATCGATTGTCGCGGTCGGGTGATTTAAATACGAAGTCCATAGTTGAAGAGCGTCGCGAGAGTTGCAAGGCGCCTGAAGATTCTTTGAATCAGTCTGGGTTCGGGAAGCTAAGGTTGCAAATGCTTGTGCGGCAGTCGTCGTGTCACACTGGCAGTCTTGTGGATGCCACTAACAACATTCGACGGACTTGTTCATCATGATCGCGGACGACACGCCCCTGGGAACTGCGCAGTCACTCTTTTTACCAGCTTGTTCACACGGCTTTTGCTAGCACTTACTTCCGGTCTTGTTGAACATGCCGGGCAGAGCATCCTATGTGCAAGTTGCCTGTTTCGCCGCCGGCGCACTCGTCGGGGGCGGTGTCGCGTCGTTCGTCTCGTCCCGCAAGCCCATCCCGGCACCACCACCCGTGATCGATCTCGACCAAAAGGGTGACGCGAAACTGTCCACTGCCGTAGCCACCCTAGCCACCATACCTGCCGCGTCCTCGGTACTCAAGTATGGGCACCCAGGTACGTGTCCAAGTCGTTCTTGTCGCGGAACGGAGCGTGAGTTGTTGACGAAGACGCGTCATTGGTTCCTAGGACCGGTCCCGGATCTACTCGTGCGCAAGGCGTACACGGCCTCGTACGATCGGCGACTTCGTCACCCCGCCTGGGTATGCTGCCCCGCCTGCCCGCCTCTCTTTTGATGTCACCTTGACGTGCTTTTAGACCGCCGAACACCTCACCCTCACCTCGCTGGGAAAATCGGGTGTCACGTCCGCCTCGGACGACGAGACTGGCGATAGAACCAAGTCGACGTTCACGGAGGACGAGTCATTACCGGCCATGTTCCGCGCGAAGCTCCAGGATTACTTTCGGAGTGGCTACGATCGTGGACACATGTAAAGACTGCTTTTCGTTTTGGCCCGCGTCACCGGATGATGATGAACTATTTGAACAGGGTGCCTGCCGCAGACGCAAAGGCTTCTCAAGATGCGATGAACGAAACCTTTTTGTTGTCCAACATCGCACCGCAGGTCGGTGTCGGGTTCAACCGTCATTGTATGCTCCGTATACCTCTTGGGGTACAATTTTTTTAGTGTTGACGCGCACCATCACAGACTGGGCTTACGTCGAAAACTGGTGTAGAGGGCTCACCAAGTCGTTTCCCGACGTCTACGTCTTCACCATCCCTCTTTACCTTCCCCACAAGGATCCAGATGGCAAATGGCGCGTGGTACGTGTTCCGTCTGTCCCAACCGCTTACTTTCGCCGGTCCAGAGTCTCGCTCACGCTTCTGCCGCACGACAGAACTATGAAGTCATTGGCTCCCCGCCCAACGTCGCCGTCCCAACCCACTTTGCAAAGGTCGTCCTCGCGTCACGACCGTCCTCACCCTCGACGCCCAACGTTCCCGAAATATCCACCGGCGCGTTCGTCCTTCCCAACACGGTCATCCCTGACGAAGCGTCGCTCGAGAGTTTCGTCATGCCAGGTACGCACGACCCTGTCTCGCTTTCGTGATCACCATTCGTTATGTTTTGCACGCTCACCTACCTCCGCCGCATTCACAGTGGCCGCAGTCGAACGCGCAGCGGGTCTCACGCTCTTCTCCGACGACCTCAAACAGACCTCGAAGCACATCTGCAAGTTGGTCAAGTGCGAAGTGATCGTGAGGCGTTTCGACGAGGCACAGAAGCGACCAGAGGTCCGACGATCGGTGTCTGCGCCGCGTTGATTTGGTATTGGTATTGATCGACGGACTGCCGCTGATGCCATGTGCATAATCATTGACGAGTCGCGCCCGTGCATGTTACTGTATATGTGTAGGTGTCGTCGGCAATTCGGTTTTGACGTGTCGGCTTGCCACGGCCCTTGGCATTGGTACGTCCCGCCGTCGTGGCCTGAACGATCAAACAGATAAGGAAAATAAACGATAAAAAAGATTGATTGATATGTACTGGTCCTTTGTGCGGCGAGGTACTTGGTTTCGATTTGGTTCGGTGACTGTACCGTACTCATCTGCCCTTCCATGCAATGCAATCCATGATCAGTGGCACTATGCCCAACCCTGATTGTGAATGAGGAGAATGTTGCTTCCTTGTCTCCTTCCAGTCATAGTCATCGTTGCTTCTTCCATTGACCGGGAGAAGCTCTAGTAGAAGCGAACTCGGAGTTGCGGATGGTGGTAACGATATAGATTGCGTCAAGCAACACGTACACAGTCAGCTGTTGTATAAATATATCCCGACATTTCGAATAAAAGCTATCGTATATCACCACCGATCAAGAGTTGATGCGATACGAGTCCAAAGGTATGCAACCCTCTGGGAATGAGATGAACAGAAAAAGCCGCGAACGACGAGAATATATGCAAGGAAAGGAAAGGAAAAGCAGAAGTTGATTTTATACGAGAGATGTGACGATGCGGTGTCAATGTACAGCTTTTATCAGACAGAGAAAAACGAGGCATGTGTAAATAGATGAGGATACGTGACCAGACCAGCATGTAATTGCACACCCATGATCGAATGGAGAGCAGTAGGGGGAAAAAAACGAAGAAAAGAAAAACCGAAAAAGTACCCGTGCTGAAAACGCAAAACCATCGACATTAAATTGTAAGTAATTCGTTGCATATCAGGCATATATACGTCTCAGAGAAATGCCTACTTGCGAAACGTGGTGTGCGTGGGTGGAAAAAAAAACATATGGGTTCTATATCTCCAAAGGCTCGTGTGTACGTGCCTCGAGGCCACTTCCACGCACTTGCACGTCGGCGTTTGTCGCCCTTCGGGTCCCGAATCCGCCAATTCCAGGGCCGCGTGGCTGCCTCATGACACCGCTCCCGGAACTCTCGTTCAAGCCTCCATTGAGTCCAATTACGCTGGAAGGAAGGCTTGGTACGGGCGGGATAGTGCCGTTGCCAAACGTGCCGCTACCAAACAGGGACCCAAAGCCTCCTGGAGAGCGACGAGAGGGAGAGGCTATGGTAGCATAACCCTCGCGAATGTTTCCGTTGGAGGCACGCGTGGTCAGGCGTGGGGCTTGGGTATGCAGGGTCTTCATGTCAGGCATCGATTTCTTCATGCGCAAGGTATTTGCAAGCTGAGACTGGGAAGAGGAAGCCGACAAATATGCGGAAGGAGCGCGCGATAGAGTGGCAGGCTGAGTTCTCTGCATTGCGAATAATATCAGTGAAGCTTCGACGGACGTAAGCATAAGCGAGATAGACTTGCCTTGTTAGGATCAATTCGAGTTACGACTGCATACCTATCTTCGCCTTCGCCAACTGAGTAATGATACACGCCTAATTTCTGAGCAATCAAATGAACCACCCTCCTTTGTTTTGGGCTAAGGGTCCGCGAGAAGGCCAATTCGTCCCTCATGCGGTCGTCCTTGAACAGCAAGATTCTAGAGTAGATTTCGAGCGTTGAAGGGTCATTCAAATCGAGCTCGTTAGATGGGGATGCTTTTTCCGATGGGTTCGGGGTCGCTGGTGCGACGGGCGGGGAAGTTGGGGAGATGAAGCTCTGCGAGATCGGAAGGGAAGGCATGGGCGGTGGAGAATACTGGGGTTGATATGCCGTCCCAGTCGAAAAAGAACGCTGAGGAGCGAACGTCGGGGCAGCAATGGGTCCAAAGTCGTCGTACTGATTGACTGCTGCGGCCACGGCCTGCTGTTCCTTCTCCAACTGCATAGAACGCATACGGCGGATTGCCTTTTCTCGCTCGATACGCTCCTTTTCTCCCGCCTGGAGAACTTTTTTGTATTCCACGCGGAGTTTGCGACCCTGAACATCGAATCCGTTCAAGGCAGCGACGACTGCATCTGCATCCACAGCTTGACGGAAGTTGGCAAAGGCCAAGCCTCGGAAGGAGCCTTGCTGATCGAGATGATAATTGAAGGCATATGGAGTAGGAATCGATAAAGATGCCTGTAAAGGATGCGGATTAATCAATCATCAAGGAGGTGGTAGGGCCAATAGACTCACGATGATATCAAGGAGGGTTTCACGTTTGACGTTGAAAGGTATGTTCTTGATGACAATAGCGGTGGGTATAATCTCGTCATCGAGGCTCTGGCCAGGAGTGGAAGGGATGACGGCACGCTGACCAAGGACACCCATGGGAGGGGAACCGCCAGAGGAGGAAAAGTCGGAATTATTGTTGGGAGAAAGAGAACGATTTTCGGGGATGGTCGCCGTGTTATCGAGCCATTGCTGAGAACGGAAAATGAGACTGAAGGAAAGGAAGACGGAGGAGAGTCAGGAATAGACGCACGCTGGGAAGGCCGCCGCGGACGGGCTTCATCTTTAGCGGGGAAGAGCTCATGTTGAGAGGGTTGTATACGGACGAGGCGGAGATCGGGGGTGATGTTGTGAACTGGTACTGTTGTCTAGCATTTCCTGAGAGGGGGCCATCATAATCGTAAGTGTCGTTGAGGCGTTGCTGTGAGGGTTGGGTGTTGAGGGAGAGGGAGGAGATGTCGGGGGTGGGGGAGGAGGAGGTCATGATGGAAGTCTTGATGAACAGAAGGGAAAAGGGAGAAAAAAAAATCCAAGATGAAAGCGTACAAGAACAAGCTTCTAGCGATTCGGATCCTTGTCTCGAGTAAACTAATAAACAGCCCCCACGCCACCATACAAATGCCCTGAATCAATTTTTTTACACTCGAGTTACTACGTACGGCGGTGATCGCTAAAAAGTCTTGGGTGGTCGAAATGTCACCTCCTGAGTGCGATCGCAGATCCTTGCAAATACACCCCTCGAGACTGAGACTCGCGGGAGGAGGTCAATGTCCGGCGAGCGCTGCTCAGCTCTGAGGGGTCTTCACTCTCAATCCAATGCAGGCGAGATCGACCAGATCAATTCGGGTGATTCAGCGGTTAGACCTAACCAAGACAGATATTTGATACAACAACGAGCGTCAGGACAGTACATGATAGATAAATAACAACAGCCCTGTTCCTTGTTTCTGCTTACCCTGCTTGCTAGCATTATGCATAGACCTCAGGGTCTGAAACAGAGAGCAAAGAAGAGAAAGAAAGAAAAAAAGAGGATACCAGATCCAGACCACATGATTACACCCACGTCACGACTGCTTTAGGTGGTGGCAGAACGCTGTCCACGTCGACCACAAAGTCGAAAGACGCAGAGTCATCCCATGGACCGCGCAGTCGTTTGGTCGGACTGCAACTAGAAGACGATGACGTGGGAGAGGCAGAGTTGCCACTGCTACTTGGCCGGCAGATAGCAGCTATCTCCAGAGAGAGAGGTGGCAAGTCAGGGAAGATGAGCTGGCCAGGGTTTGCCTGCCCAGCCCTTGGGGCTGGTGCGGGACCCCTGGGGAGCGATGCCTCAGGGTAAAAGACGGGGCGAGGGACTGATGGAAGGGTGTGCTTGGGTTGGGAACGAGGCGGGAGAGGTCCCTGGAAGAGACGGAGAGAAGAAGGCGGTCCACGACGACGCATATGTGATTATTTAAATGAAAGAACGCTAGAATTCGGACGTTTGGTCAGACGAACATTGCAAAGTGACCCGTGCAAATGCAGACCTGTTTATACCGCAGAAATTGGTGGAATCAATCCGACCAAGGGCGAGTTGAAAAGAATGTGGAAACGTGCACAACTGTAACAAAACGAGCTGCCACACTCAAATATCGGTATCCAAGACACCTAACCTGATCGGCTGGCAACTTCCGGCAGTAATCAAGATCACGGCAAGTTGCAAGTCGGATACAGAGTCTACCA
Source organism: Leccinum uliginosum (assembly GCA_038091455.1). Classification (NCBI taxonomy): domain Eukaryota; kingdom Fungi; phylum Basidiomycota; class Agaricomycetes; order Boletales; family Boletaceae; genus Leccinum; species Leccinum uliginosum. The sequence continues at coordinate 11,146 of JBBPOM010000304.1, forward strand.
GAGTGCTACTAGTACTATGTGCAAGCCATTCGTACCAACACATATAGAAGCAATGCTCATCCATAAACGTGATCATAAGCCAGCAACCTCACGACGAGTTGTCCACCGGGCGATAGTGTTTCATCAGCTGCGTCTTGTACTCTGATCACATCGCTCAGCCATCAAAGATCACACAACAAAGCAGGCACTTGCCTTCAGGGTTAATCCAGAGGTTGGCGGCATCACCGTTCAAAGGGGAAGCATTGTTTGGTTCTTGTGGCACAGTAGGTCAATCCCAGCGAGAGCAAGCTTGACAACGTCGCTACCCACCTCCCAGCAACGATTGCAGAGATATAAGGACTGTTTGTACGCTGTAAACAGCGGACCACTTGTCCTAGCGCCCGTTTCAGCACAGACGCCACAGCTCACAGAAATACACACACCTGCAAAATGTCTAGACAGATAGCCCCGCTCTGGATGTCAACATTCGGGTGGTAACATGGCGTGTCAAATTTAATGGTGGGAGCGGTGTAGGGATAATTGCTAGGGAATGAGATAGAGATGCGGAACTTCAGACCAGCATAGATCTTCGCCACGAGTTAGCAGGATGCCGAGGATCGACAACATAAACTAACCGTTCCAGCGGCACCTTCTATCGTTCCAGCCCATTCAAACAGGTTGGAGTCATTTTTCGGGAAAGCAGACTACCGATAAATCCAGATGCTCAGGATCGGAACTCTGCATTCGGACGAACGTCATACGCACAATGCCGGGAGAAGAAGACATCTATCCAGCGCCCGTGAGAAGACAGGAGGAGTGATCGCGGTAGGCAACGCACCATGAGGGTCATGAGCTCGCTACTGAGTCTGGATATCATTCGTCAACGGCTGTGGTCACATGCGAGGAAATGAATCTTGCCGTTTCGTCACACTGCCTGGGCCATCAGCGGTTGAGCCGGATGTGGCCGACTTTTGCGACGTTCTTGGAGGCGCGAGGGAGGAGGTGATCTGATCCATTAAGTATTTCGTGAATGAGGTGCGGTGATGGTACTAAACTACAAACAGTCCAGGGTTGAAAACAATCCACGAGGCATGAGTGAGACGCGCTCATCACGTGATGTATTCAGAGATTATGTAAACTCCTCGACTTCAAGGACTCGCAGTATCACAACTTTGTAGGACATTCATTCATTCAAGGGACTTTCAAGTTATGTAGTTGGTCTGAAGCCTTTAATTTTGCGTTTGATTCTGGTTGAAATTTTTCAGAATGTGCTGCTGACCAGTTTTCACATCTAAGCGCCCACCCCTCTGAGATCTTAGATGCTTGGATCGTCGATCGTCGATCGGCTTCCCGGGCCACTTCCCGACTCCCTGGGTCCAGCGGCCAGGGTGATCAAAGACTTGGATAACGACAGACCGAACCATAGCCAACCGACGATGGAGTGCAGTGCAGAGCAATCCTGGACCCTACACCTGTTCGCATCTTGGGCGGGCCTGAGGCTGTTCAGGCAGCAACAGCTCAACTTACTGAAACCACCGCTCGTCGAGTACTACTTGCATTCTTGCGGGTAGTCTATCATCTGTAGAAGCACTCTGTAGCAATCTGACCCATAGGCTGATTTCCTGCTCTCTTCGGTGATGGATGTTCGAGCACTTTGTTGAACGACTGCATCATTGCCAAGATTAGTGAGCCCGGAACAGCTTCTCAACACAAGTCTGTACTCCCATATCCTAGCCAACTGATTTCCACCATCAATACCTGCGCATCAATTACTATGCGAATGTTCGGATGACCCCTGAGGCTGCAGCCTTGGCTCGACTATAAAATCAGCAGCGCTCTCTCTCCTCGTTTACCATCCGTTCTTGTACTTCTTCGTTCTCTGTTTCGATCTTCGCTTTTCAACATCTTTGAGAGATGTCTTCCCTTAACTTCAAGTTCGTCGCCGTCGCACTCACCTATGCTCTCCTTGCGTCCGCCGCCGTCCCCAACAAGCGTAGCACTCAATGGCTTCAGCAGAACGGTCCTGCTGCCAAGGCGTTGAATGACCAATACGTGACCCTTACTACCAACTCGACCTGCAACAATGGTGGCGACATCGCTTGTGTCGGCGGTCAATTTGCGACCTGCTTTGAAGGCCAATACATCACCGTCGCTTGCCCTAGCGGTTGGACTTGCGCCGCCATTCCAAACAAGTGGAGCGAGGGAACTACCACCACATGCGATACCAACGACAGCATCGCATGGCGGTTCTCTCAGGCTGGGATTTCCGAGACCAAGAAGCGGTCGTCTCCTGACAAGTAAGCATCGCGTACTCGTTAATCCTCGGGGGGTCAGGACTGACATGCTCTTAGGCGCACTTCATATCTTCAGCAAAACGGCCCCGCCGCGAAAGCGCTGAACGACCAATACGCTTCGTTGACCACCAGTTCGTCTTGCAACGACGGAAACATCGCGTGCGTCAGTGGGCAATTTGGCGTTTGCTACGAAGGAAGATATGTGACGTGGGCTTGTGCGAGCGGCTGGTCGTGCGCCGCCATTCCCAACGAGTGGAGCGAGGGGACGACCACTACCTGCGATACCAACGACGACATCGCGTGGCGGTTCTCGCAGGCTGGCGTCTCTGAGTCTTGAGAATGTCGCTAGAGGTGCGCCGTTACCCGTAACTTGCTTTCCCGATGCCTAGACTGACGGTCGTGCCTCCGCGCTGTGTTCGGCATTTGCAGTTGCGACCGATATCGATATCCAAGGTCGCATGGCTGATGGGAGGCACGGCGACAGCTTGTAGTTAGTGCGGTCGATTCGCTGCTGGACAGCTTTTTTATACCATACGCTCTTTTTAATGAATTTAATGACCGAAAATGCGCACGACTGAGGCCTAAGGGCGCAGTAACTGTGCGACGATGGGGCAATCTTGATCACGGTTGCCCAGGTGTCGACTTGAAAGTGATCTGATATATAGGGTGCCGCTGCCAAATGCTATGAAATTTTACAAGTTCACCTGTTGTCGGAAATGCTAATGAGTCGTGGTAAGCGTTTTCAAATGCCTGGCACTGCGACTGACTGCGACTTCTAAGACTTCCCAGGGAAAAAAGGGCACAGCCCTAGAGATGTTCCCGGGCCTGAATGGATAATGTTAGACAGTCATCGTCAAGGGACAACCAAACAACATACCGGAATCACGCACTAAAACAGGCCGAAGTGCAAGGGTAGTCTGACAGGCATTCGAGATTAAATAAAGGCTTTCAAGATCTTTCGACACCGATAAAATGCATAGGGGTTTGCGGTTCCGGTCGTCGATCCGATACCAAATATTACAGCCTGCGCCGCATCTAATTTCATTAGGTTTTCTAGAAGTTTTGCCAAGCTCGATGATATACCTGCACTTTTGATCACAACCGCGACTGGCACGGCAGGCTTGATTCAAGGTTGAAGCATACAAATCCTCGTACCTCTGCTCTCGTACTCCCTTCGGCTCACTCGACTGATGGCAATGAGGAGCGAGGCTGTGTATGTTAAAGATTCCACATTACCGTAGCGAGTAGTTCTGTGCGGCCAACGAGAAGGTCCCATGCGGTTCTGTCGGATTTGTATTTCCGAGCAGTTTACCTCTGCGCGTCCGTATGACGCCCACTTCCCCGAGGTTCACGTTGCTGATAAAGTTCAGAACAAAAACAGATAAAGGATGAAAGAATTGGTTTGCGGCCTGTCGCGACAGCAAGTGCTTGACATGGTCTTGAGTGTGGAGGCTAATGAATGTACGCAGTCGATGATTCAGACAAATTTGGAATTGTCAGTCAAAGTCGCAGCGGGAATTTTAGTAAGCTCTCTTCAAGTTACACACGGATGCGCAGAAGCTTTGGATATCCGCGCGTTTGTTAATTTATAACACTTCCATAACTTCCTTCTCCTCCTCGTCATGCCCTCTCAGTTCACCCCAACACCCACAGAACTCGCCCTCGTCAACCAGATCTTTGCTCAAGCAGATACCCAGAAGATTGGCATCCTCACAGGCGACGTCGCAGTCAGAGTGTTTGGCGGTGCAAAACTTGCACCGGCCGTGCTCGGCGAGATATGGAACATCGCAGACGAAGACAACAACGGCTTTCTCACCAGAAAGGGCGTCGCCGTTGCCGTGCGTCTCATGAGTTGGGCTCAGAAGGGAGAGAAGATATCTCGAGCGCTACTCAGCAAACGTGCGCTCTCGCTCGTATCCTTTGTTACACCCACTCATTTTTGTGCCACAGCGGGTCCGCTTGTCAACATTGATGGCGTCCATGCACCTTTGGTTCCACAGGGCACGGGGATATCATTGCCGAAATCACCTCCGCCCGGTCTACCTCTTCTCACACAACAAGACAAGGCCAAGTTTGCGCGGCTCTTCCAGGGTTGTGGGCCAGTCAACGGTCTCCTGAGTGGTATGCCTCTGTTTTCTTGGCTCGGGTCCGAGACTGACGCAGGCCTTGGAAAAAGGTGACAAAGCCCGCGACACGTTCTTCAAGTCCAAGCTTCCCGTCGACAAACTCTCCCAGATATGGTGTGTATATCTTCTGGCTTGTCGTTGCGTTGTTTTTTAATCACTCTTGTAGGTCTTTGTCAGATACGCAAGATCGCGGCTCGCTCGACTTGACCGACTTTACGATAGCCATGTACCTAATTCAAGCAAGCATGTCCAACCAGCTATCCTTCATTCCTACTGTGCTCCCTCCAGGTTTGTATGAACAAGCAGGCGGAGCTGCCATAGCCGCGCATGCAACCGGCAGTAGCATTCATGTCTCAAACCCCACAACGACATCGTTTCCCGCACCCCCCAAGCAACCACATGTACAGACAAATTTCACAGGTCAATCAAATCTAGCACCCACACTTCCCTCTCGCCGCACAGCGACACTTGCACAGACACCTGCTGCCTCTCCTTTCCTTAGCCTGTCTTCTCAAGCCACGACCCACTGGGATGTAACCCCTGTTGAGAAGGCCAGCGCAGACCGTCTCTTTGACACTCTAGACTCGCACAAACGGGCATATATCGAGGGAGATGTTGCAGTTCCCTTCATGTTACAGTCTAAGTTGCCCGAGGATGTCCTCGCTCAAATTTGGTGCGTGTCGTTGTCCCGTGGCCCTTGGAATGCAACTTGACTCCTTTGAAGGGATCTTGCCGACATTAACAACGATGGCCGCTTGACACGGGACGGCTTTGCGATTGCGATGCATCTGATCCAAAGCAAATTATCGGGCAAGGAAATTCCGGCTGTGCTTCCAGCCACCCTCATACCACCTTCCATGCGAGCAAACGGTCCTACTTCGCCGTTTACAACCACGTCTCCTACTCATCCAAATGAAACCATTCATGATCTCCTCTGGGACGATTCTCCTCCGACATCAACTGTGACCACCCAACCTCAGCACAACGTCCTTCAACCTCAGGCGACTGGGCCTCTACCCTCGGTGATCACTCCGCCTTTGTCATACCGTCCAACTTCAGCGCCAGAGGATCCCTTCGGATCAGCAACTCACAACTGTGCGTTCCTGTGCATTCTCTTTTTTCGGATGCCTGATCGATGCTTCGCCGTTTAGCATTTCACAAGGATCTTCTCGGAGATGATGACGAAACACATTCACATGCGCCACTACATGACCAATCTGCGGAGATCGGAAATATCCAGAACCAGGTCAATTCGACTAGCAGGTCGCTCCAGAGCGCAAAGGCTGAGCGAGAAGCCTTGGAACTTACGCTCGCTAATCAAGCGGCTCAGCTCTCTGCTTTGCAGACACAGCTCGCATCTGCCAAAGCTTCCTTTGAGACAGAGACGAACCTACTGAACACGCTCAAGGAACGACATGCCAACCAGAATGTGGAGATCCAGAAAGTGAGAGAGGAGCTGATTAGGAGCGAGAGCGACCTCAGTGCAATCCGGGTGGAGAAAGTGGAGATCGAGGGAGCGTTCTTGCGCGATAAGGAGGACGTTCGCGACCTCAATCGTCGTATGGCTGAGGTGACCACCCAGATCACAACGACGAGGCAGGAGGTCGAGAAAGCTAAGAAGGACGCCAAACAACAAAAAGGTCTTCTCGCGATTGCCCGGAAACAGCTCGCTGCAAAAGAATCGGAGAAGGCCAAAGTCGACCACGAGTTCGAAGAAGCGCAAGAAGATCTTACCAATACGGTTAAGGAACGAGAAGAGGCCGAGGCCGAAGTTGAGAAGACGGTGGCCTTACCACAGTCACTCCCCGTACCTGTGAGGACAAAGTCCCCCGCTGACTCGTTGGCATTTGCTGCTGCCCAGCCGTTGCCGGTTACCCCTGACATCACGGGTGGTGGTCCCTTGAGCCCCAGCGCCAAGAGCAACAACCCATTCGAGAGATTGGCGATGTCCTCGGGAGCATCGACTCCTCGGTCACAGTCACCCTTTAGGCCCTTCTCCACCACGTCCCCACCACCTGTCCCCAGTCTACCTCCAGCTGATGCTGTGGTCACGACGTTCGATAATCCATTCGGCATCTCTCAGCCTTTCGATTCCGAACCAAAGGTTGCGTCGGACAAGGATGGGGTAACAGATGCGGGTGTGACCACGCCGAAAGCCAAACCGATGTTGGAAGAGTTTGGAGAAGTTATGTCATCCCCCTCGGATGAATTGTTTAACACGCCTCCCAACGGCAATACGCCTACGAAATTTGGTGAGGAGGCGACACCTCCTACTCACTCGTTGGATTCTGCTGCCGCTCACTTCCCTGTATTGGACGACCTTCTATCCGGGCAAGGTGATGGCAAAGAGCATGAGACAGACTTGTCCGCGAATCTGCGCGAGTTAGACGACGACGATACGGACAGCGATACGGACAGCGATGAGGAAAGTCAGGAGAGGACCTCGCAGGATCGGGAGGCTCGTCCCTTTGAAGAATCCCCAAACAAGGACGCATCTGCGCCAAACCAGGCTGCTGTCTCGTTTGAGGATATCTTTGGAATCGCCAATGATGCACCGGTCGCACCTTCCGCACCGGCGACCGCACCGCAGCCGGACCACGTTTCTCCTCCTCAGAATGGCTCAGCTGCGTTTGACGCATTCGGGGTTCCCCTTGCGAAGCCCACAGCTCCTCTTGAAGATGGCCAGGATTCCGGGTTCACGTTTATCAATACGCCCGTCAAAGTTGCGAGCAAGGATAGCAGTGGTATAAGCAGTTTCGACGAAGCTTTCGGCAAGAGCTTGTCCACCGTTCCGTCGCAAACAGTCTCAAACATTTCGTTTGAATCTGCGTTTGAGGACAACTTTGACTTTGGCGCTTCTGCTAGGGCGGCGACTGGACAGCTCGCGTCAAAGCCTTCGTTTGATGTGCATTCATCGAACGGCAATACTGCAACCGTTCAAAACGTGGTGGCGGTTGCGGATAAGACACCAGATATACTCTCGTTGCCCGTGAATGGTGATTCAACGGGCGCTCCAAAAGCACCGCCTGAACAAGCACGGGTTTCGTTTGATGACACTTTTTCATTGGGTCCCTCCGCTGCCCAAGCGAATGTTCCCCAAACTGAGAAAGCAGAGGCGAAGCCAGCCATTCTGGGTAGCATCTCATTCGAAGAGGCGTTCGGAGGGGTGGATACGTCTCAGGCGCTCAAGCTCGACAACTCGTTCACGTCGCGGACTTCGACGGTCATCACGAATCCCGGGTCCCTACCTCAATCTGATGCTGCGAAGCAGTTTCCGAGCATATCACCGACGACGTCTCCGCGAGGGCCTGCTTCTCCCCGCACGAACGCGTCGATACGGTCTGGTTCCCCTCAGCCACGTACGACTTCGCCACCACCGCGGGTTGCGTCCCCGAAGGCGCAGCGGCCATCGACGTCTTCCTCTTCAGCAAAAGATGTCGCACACGAGAAGCCCCCTCCACCCCCACGTCACTCGAAGATTAGCGTGAGTGTTTATGTCCAAGCTTGCGGTGCGTGTTGGGGGGTGATTTCTAATCGTTTCTTGTTCTAGCTTCGCTTGCCGTTTGGAAAGAAGAAGAGACAAGAGACAATGCCACCCATCCCCGCATCGCGCGTTGTCACGGGGTCCGAACAACCAGTCACGCCAGCGGTGGAAGATGACGTCGAGCCAGTGAAGCAGCTGGCAGCGATGGGATTCAGCCGTAATCAGGCGATTACAGCACTTGAAGCATACGACTACGACGTACAAAGAGCACTGAACAATCTGCTGGGTACGTAAAGAGTTCGCTCGGTCGGCACCGCTTCGAGGGGGAGTTGCCACGACAAATGGACGACCAATTGGAACATGACTCGTTTGTCGTCTGGTTTGATCTTTCCGGAATACATATCTCATATTACTCATGCATACACACTCATTCCATTCCTATTATTCCTATGGGTTCGTTCCTTTTTTTGATTTTCTTCTACTTTCCTTTTTTCCATGAATGGATCCCTTGGCCTGTTTCCCAAAAATAAGTTGACGTTGAGAGTGGCGTGTGTGGAGTAATTATACGCGGGCAACGCGATGTCGTACGGGGTGCTTCTTTGGAGTCAATGCGAGGCACGGGCTTGGTTAGACCCTTGTTCTGATTCTCACGCGCATTGAGAATCGATCTTCCCAAGTATAAGAACGCGCGGGGGATTTCCTTCAGAACAAGGCGAGGTGAGATGGCTGTGTGTGGACTGCGAGGGGGGTCAGCATCAGTCGAAACACCGAGGAGGAGGAGGAGGAGGAGGAGGGAAAAGAGCAAAGGGGTTGAGGGACTTTGACGATTCAGGCTGTCGATCGTCAAATTACGACCAGACGTGACGACCCCCTTGACAGGGCCATATAAATATTCAAGTAAATATCCTTCCTCTCCTTCGTACATGCCCGCATTCGATATCATCGTCGTGGGCTCGGGCGGCGGTCTCGACGAAACCAACTTATCTGGGTATGTTCAAGTCTTGAGTTCGTTCGTGGTCGCAGTGCCTCACGCCATCAGCAGATTTTTGGTCAAGCCGTGCGATGTTTCTTGGGAGGATGGTCTCTTTGCGCTCGAAGCAGGTACGATGCCAATCACCGGTGTTCGGCATTCGCGTGCGCTGACCACATACAATACAACGGTCAAGGGTCCGGGCACGGTGCGCTCTGGCACATCATGAAGCGGAACCCAGGCCTATTTGGCGAAGACGAATCCTCGAGAAAGATGACGCCTTCTACCGTGTACGCCAACGTCAAGTGAGTGCGCCTTTTTCTGTTTCGCGTCCGACCTGTCTCTCATCATGAAAAAATTATTTACAAAAAAATCAACATTCGGGCGTTACATTGCATAGATGTTTCCTGCTCACGCACTCACATCTGGACCACATCAGTTCGCTCGTCATGGCTGCGGGCACGTTCGGGGGTGACAAGAAACGAATATACGGCACCTCGCAGACGCTCAAAGATTTAGAGACCGTCTTCTCAGATCGCATCTGGCCCAGATTGGCCACCTATGATGAGACTGATCCGCAATGCCGCTTGGTCTATCACGCGTGAGTTTCTCGTGCTTCGTCCCTATACATCAGATGCCGATGGCATCGGACTGACCACCTCGGCTCGGCTCGGCTCGTCCCCGCCAGCGTTCACGCCGACGGTAAATACAAGACGATACTCCCCGACGTCGCGGTACGTACCATGGCGCTCAGCCACGGCAAGAACAACTCAGGCTCGTACGAGAGCTCGTGTTTCTTCCTCCGACACGTCCCCACCCGACACGAGTTCCTCTTTTTCGGCGACGTCGAGCCGGATAGCGTCGCCGTCAAACCGCGGAACGTGGCCGTATGGCGTGCGGCAGCCCCCAAGATCCCGCACGATCTGTCGGCCGTGTTCATCGAGTGCTCGTACCCCGCTGGGCGGTCGGACGAGGCGCTGTGGGGACATCTGAGCCCGGACCACCTCGTGCAGGAGATGATCACGCTCGCGACCGAGGTCGTGCTCGCGCGCAAGTCGTCGTCGTCGTCGTCGGTGGGCGAGGTCGTCGTCGCCGTCGACAGCAATACTAGTAATGGGAATGGAGGTACTACTACTAGTGGCGGCGGGGGGTCCACCCGTCCGAGGAAAAGACAGAGACGGAATGCGCTCTCGCCCGAGGCGCTCCATGGGGCGCTCGCGGGCCTGCGGGTGTACGTCATGCATTGCAAGGAACAATTTTGCACGGAGCGGCCGATCAGCGAGATTATTGGTGAGCAGTGTCGGGAGAGGCTTGAGCCGCATAAGCTGGGTTTGGAGCTGCTGACGGCCGACCAGGGTATGAAGATGGGTGTGTCTGTCGTCTTTTTCTCTTTTTCTTCTGCTCTCCCCCCCGCCTGTGCACGACATTTCATTGCCCGTGGACGTTTTTCGCTGACGTGCATGTATGAAACAGTGATTTGAATATCCAAACTGTGGTCGTGTAATGTGTGTGTGTGTGCGTGCATTCTCTGGGTTATATACACGTTTTTCCTTCTCTTTCTTCGCGGCCTCGGGATCTGATTTTCAATACCATTCTTCTCGATGTATACCTAGCCAACTTTGTAGCGTTACTCCGTCTCAGTCGAATCCGTCCCTAGCGTTCGTTCGTGGTGCTCGTCGTTGCCCCTTTTGTAATTTATCTTTCTCTGTTTTCCTCCTTCGTTTTATATCTATCTATCTATCTATCATTTTCCCCAGGAAAGTTGACGCTGGGACACACAAGGTGACATGCGTGGTAGATTTGATCAAGCGAATGATTGTTTGCATGCAATCGGCCGTCCATTGTCCGTCCTTGTAATGGCGTATGCATGGCGTACGACAGACAACGGAGAGAGCGCTACTACTTGATCTTTTTATTACGGGAAGGAAAACGTGAGCCGAGTCATGGGTGAAAGCATACTTAGCTTGGGGGGGTAAAGAAAGAGAAAAAAAAATTGTATAAAGACGTGCGAACGATAAGAGAGAAACGACGGGTCGTGCCAAAATCAAAAACAGAGGAACAAAAAAAAAACATCATGACGATGCGTAGAGTTTGACGACACCGTCCGCGCCAGCGCTAGCCATGAATGGCAGCGAGGGATGAAACTCAACGTCCAACACGCCCTCTCTCGCCTTTTCCCGGTGCGTCGTCACTTCTTGCGTACATGTCCGCGAACCAAACAGGTCCCAGAAGCGCGTCGAGCAGTCGTGCGAACCGGAGACGAGCGAGAAGCCGGCGGCGTCGATCGAGAGCGAGGTGACGCCGTCCAGGTGGGCGAGCATCGTGTGCGAACATTGTCCTGTTCGTGAATGAGAAGTTAGAGAGAACGAGCGAGTTTGGGCATCGATGAAATCGTACCGGTGATGATGTCAAAGATGCGGATAAACTTATCCTCGTGGGCGGTAACGATGAAGGACATGTTAGGATGTGATACGAGCCGGTTCACTTGAGTCGCGGGTGTCCCGTCTACACGACACGTTGAGCTCATGTCGAAGAATGAACGGATGTATAAACTCACCGTACGTCGCATCCGTAGCCAATCGGGAGACCTCTTTGCCAGTCTCAATGTCGAAAATTTTGACGACTGCGTTTTGATATGCCACAGCGACTTTTTTCAAGTCGGTCTTGATCGCCTCGACCGCCGTAGCCCCAGGAGGACCTTCCTTTTCGTCTTCGCCCTCCGCGTCTTCTCGTTCCGAGCCATAGTAGCCCCACGATAGTCGGAGCGAGCCGGCTCCTGGCGCAGTGACGTCCCATACTTTGACGGTTCCTTCAGCGCCACAGCTAACGAGCGTGCTCTCGTCCCGAACGAGTGCGAGATCCCACACGGCATCCGTGTGGCCAATAAGCTCGCCTCGGGAGGATGACTCGTCGTACGGTGCATACGTCGTGTGAGCGGGCGACGGAAGCGCCCATACTCGGATGCTCGAGTCGAGGGATGCACTGTACAGTAGCTGGCGCGTCGGAGAATGTACGAGCCGTGTGATGGCAGCCGAATGGCCGCGGAGGGTGAGCTGAGGCTCGCTCTCCGTCGTGACACGAGCGCTGCGAATGGATGAGTGACAGACGAGGAAAGGAGAGATCCTCAGCTCACGTAGAGGAGGCCAGACTGGCTACGTCCATGCGCCATATTTTGACGGTACAATCATCACCGCCAGTGGCCAAGCAGAGTTCTGTGGGATGGAACGCGAGCGCACGTACTGCGTCGAGGTGGCTTTTTTATATCAAGGGTCAGCCAACGGGGTTCACCAGGAACCAAACCGAACACGCACTTTCTCAGCGTCCGTTTCGCTTTCCAGAGTTTCGTGCATTCGCCATCAGCCTCGTCGACAACGCCAACCGATTCGACTTCGTCCTCTTCCTCGCTGACTTCTTCGGGCTCCTCGTCCTCGCTCTCCCTCCACTGTTGGACGTGCTCGTAAGACGAACGCAGCTTCTCTTTCCATTCACCCGCATCGTCGGGACGGAAGATCATGGTCGCTGGCTTCTGAACTTCGCCCTCCTCGCAGATTGTGGGCGTCTGTCCGACGCCATCGTGCTGCTGCTGCTGCTGTTGTGGAGGTTGCGTTGGTGGCTGAGAAGGGGGTTGCGACGGAGCAGGGCCGCGCTGCAGCTGGCTATCCTGCGACAGTGGTTGTTGCGCCTGTACAGACGGCTGATGCTGTTGAGGGTATATGCCTGGCCCAGCCATAGCGAGTGAATTCGGTCGTTCGAGCTGACCAGAAGGGGGAGGATTGCCCGGGCCGGATAGGACGCTACTTCCAAGGATCGGGAATTCCTTTCCCGGTGGTCCGCCGATCCCGGGGGCGACTGAATCTGGCAGTTGTTTCCTGGGCCGACCATTGTATATCGAGTCAAACGGCGAGGGCCCTTGGCCCTGCGCTGTGCCTTGGCCTTGTCCGACGCTGCCCACACCTCCTGACATCCCGCTGCCAAGTCCGACTCCTGCGGGTGCACTAGAGCCCATGACGGTGGTGCCAGCAAGACCCATGCTCGGGTTGGGGTTCGAGATGAGGGGGCGGTTGGGAAGTGGGTTCATTGCTTGAGGTGAGGTGAGGTACGATATCTCTTGAAGACACTGTTTGAGGTACTCTCGACTCCGCGCGCGCGACTTTGGATCACGGCCAGTCGGGACTTTTCCCATGACGGTACCTGCGGGTGGTGCAGAGGCAGCGGCCGCAGCAGAAGGAACATGTGGAACGACGCCGTTTGGTACCTTTTCAGACGGAAGGGGCGAACCTGGCGAGCGAGATGCCATGTTACTGCAATTCAACACAAAGACGGACGAGCCACGTACCCTCGCTCCGAGGTGAACTTCCGCTGCTACCGTCTTTATGGCTCTGAGCGTCGTCCTTTGCGGTTTGCTGTATGGCGGCTAGCTTGGATGGGGGTACTGTTGTCGACTGGGGAGCGAGCTGTTTTGATCTGGAAAAGAAGATGTATAAGCGAGGCTGGGTGGCAAATGGGACGAGCTCACCGTTCCATGCGGAGAGCGTACTCGAGCATCTTGATACGCCGCATGAGGTCCAACTTGACATTCTCGAATGAACGGCGCTCTCCCTCGAGGAGGGCAATGCGCGCCTACAAGGCGGTGAGTACATGGAAGAGAAGAAGAAGAAGAAAAAAAAAAGCACGAGGCTCGCTTGGGTTGGATCGCGACGGAAACGGAGGGGGTGAAGGTGTAATTTGAAAGAAAAAAAAAAGACTGACCCTCATCTCGGCGCGTTCGATCTCCCACTCGTTTCTGTCACGCTCGTAGCGACGCCATTCTGTTTGTAAAAAGTGCAATACGCTCGAGAGGGTAAAATCTTGACCGTTTTGAGGTGGAGGCGGGGGTATGCCCTGTCCCTGGCCGGGCTGGCCGAGAAGGTTCTGCTGCTGTGGGCCCTGGTTTCCTTGTGGATTGGGTTGTGGGGGAGGCACCTGGAGCGTGCCAAGCATTGGGATCTGGATTGTCTGTGGATGGTGAATGTTGGGCGGAGGTGGTGGTGGTGGAGGGTTATTTTGGGCGTGGTAATGATGGTGAAGGTGGTGGTGTGACTGCGTGTTGCTGTTGTTCTGTCGTTGGCTGGGCGGGTTCTTGAGATTCAGTAGCAGTCGGGGAGTGGTGAGCATCGTTCAGCGGAGTTGGCTAGCAACTGACTAGAACGATACAGAAATTGTTCCTTTTACCTCCCCGACACACCGCTTTCTTTCGCACCTCCTCCTCCGTCTTCCTCGGCCCTGTCTTACGGTACAGCCAATACACCATCTTTCCTCCTTCTCGCATCTTTTTCTTCTCCTCCGTAAACCCAATCGTGCTCATGATCACCTCGAGACGCTCAAACGACATGTACCGCGAGTTCTCGACGCACGCCGAGGGCAGCTGTCGACTACGTTGAGCCATGAACGTCTGCATCAAACAACCAACTTGCCGCGAGAAACAACAACCCTGACCGTCGCAGAAACGCGTGCGCCAAGACCAGCATCCGTCCTTGCATAACATGAGATATCGACGACGGCGACGACGTGAACAACAATCACCTCGTTCTTTCGGCTCTGGCACAAAGTTCACAACCAGGCTGAGACTGATGACGTCCCATCTCTCGGCGTGCTCGTCCATGTCCATGGTCAGAAAATCCTGCTCGATGATGGACGGGTGTCTGCTTCGAAGGTCGATTGGGGTCGTCGTTATCCACGACGAACACGATGCATAGTTGTCTGGCTTGAGCGCCCCGACCTCCAGCAAGCTAAAGGGAGCATCAGTCTCGTATGTACTGAGAGAGCGAGACGACACACCTCAACGGTCTCTCGCCGCCTCTCTCGGCCAAGAGCCACTTGATCAAAATCTTTTCGCTTCCACCGCCCCGATCTGTTCCCTGCCCAATGCTCGACATCCGTTGATACGCCCCAAGTCCTCCCAACTCTTCGATCTCCTCTGCCACCTCCCGCAACTCTTTGGCGTTGGACGAACTGGTCGCATCTTTCTGAAGCTGTCGTTGTTTCTTGAGCAGCACATGGAAGCGCCTGATCAGCGTCCTCGTCGCGTGAGGATTACTGCTGCCGCTCGTTTCTGTCGAGGTGATCGGTGTCTTCTTCTTGCGGGCGTGACGCATAAGTGCAAGAGTCAAATTATCACATCCACGCGCAAAAGGAACAGGATTCTCCTCAACGCGGTCCCAAACAAGCGCTTGCCAAGTACGTATGTGGTCTCGGGAGCGAAATGAGATCTCCAGATCTGTGCAGCCAGTACGCCGAGGAGGCGATACTCACTCACCCTCCTACGAGAACACAAATTCCGATTTGAATACCACACTGGTTCGCCCGCGTCACCGCCGCTCCGATCAAATGAGTTACGAATGGATCCGTGGCATGTCAGCCCATCAAAGAGTGGTGCCGACACGCTCGGTCTCCGCTTCGACGCAGAATCTCCGAGTTGTCGCGTTCGTTCACATCAAGCCAAGCATGATCCGAACAGAGCCTCTCGCAGCCGTACGTATGGCATTAAATTTGATCACGGACACAGTGAACGCGATTCATGTGCCCAGTCTTGGGATTCCCCCGATGAGTCTGGACTCGCTCCCCCCTTTGGCCGGAAACGACGATGTTCGCCCGCATACCTTCCCACCGTCGAGCGTTTAAAGCAACCGACGTGACATTCGGTGGGTAGCAAATTGCACGGTCTGAGCGACCGCCTCCTCTCGTACCTTTTGATCGCGGTCGTTGATTGTCGGCATGCACACGAGATCACATTGCAGCGCAACAGTCGAACAGAGTTTGGCCCATCCGCAGACTGCGGATGCTGGGCTGCATTTTATCCACGGTGTATCTTGACCGTGTTCACATACAAATGACTCTGAGGTCCTTGTGCGCAACAGGCACATTCGTGCGTGTGATGTCAGCTTATTTATTCTTCCCCAGGAGTCAACTCCCTTTATCCAAATGTACCTGCAGGCTAGCAATTGAGACCACCCAACCCAATGAGACTTGTAAAGAAAGTTAATGCGCTAGCGCTTCGCGGAATTATACCGCCAAGGAAGAATATGAAAGAAAGATTCACGGCAAGTAGAAATTACAAGGTTAAGAAAATATATCCGTGAATCGGGAGGAACGAAGGAAATCAAGTCATCCAATCACTTCATACGAAGCCCAAACCACCTCTCTTGGCATCGATTTTCTCGAAACGCTCCTCCTCCTCTCGCTGTTGTCCGTCAGCCATGGTCGAGAGGACGACCGGATATCACTCACCCTCATGATCACACACATGTTTGCCAAGAAGAAACCAATGACGATAGCCATGAACCCGTATGTGGTACTGCAGCCATCTCAGAAACCGTCGTCGGCTATCCTAAAAACTAGCTTACCTGAAGACGTTGTTCAGCCTCTTGTCCACAAACTTGGTGATCGGAGTGACGCAAAAGTTGTTTGCTGCCATGGCCGTCGCTGCATTGGGGCAAAATTTACCACCGAGCGCAACTTCGTCCGTAGCGTCAAAGTAGCCGCAGCACTCGAACTATGCGATGCGTGAGATCCCACGAAGGGAAAGCTCGGGCACTACTTACCGTGTCCTGAATGGCGATCTTGATGGCATTGCTCTGCATGCCAAACACCGCATGATAGTTGTCGCGTTCGTGGAGCGTGAAGAACCAAATATATGTGCCGAGGATGAGGATCGCGATGCCGTTGACGAGGAGGAGGCAGTTGAGGATGACGAGGGGCCTCTTGCCTCGTATGGCGATGAGAGCCAGGGAGCTGACAAAGGTCGCCAGGAAGATCACTCCCAAGACGGTTCCACCTGCAGAGGAAAGTGATGTATGAGGACAGAGCTGGTGATTTCTGACCGCAAAAACCGTACCTGTGAGCTCGAAAGAATTAAAGGTGAGGTTGAGGAGCACGTTGGGCTGGCGCCAGATGAACGAGAGTGCGACGGTAATAATTCCTGCAGCCAAGAGGCAGAAATCAAAGAAAGCCCAGGCCAGCATGAGACGTTTGGACACCATCTGGGTGAACGAGTGGTGGCTGGATGTAGGAGAACTAGGCCAGCTAGGGTTCAAAATGAAGGACGACGATCAACGCCAAAAGAGCTGGCCTGCAGCAAGAGAAACGAAAGAGAGAGGGGGACAATGAGCGAGGTCTTGACAGCTGACAGCGGATATATAAACTCACGATTAATGGCACCGCCGATAGTGTCCTGATGGTTACTAAACCAACTGCACAGAAAGTGAGAGAAAGAGGGAGAGAAGGGGAGACACAGACTCTTGCCTGAAAATAGAATAAATAAGGAATATCTTGTCTCCATTGTCTCCATTCTTTTTTCATTGTGCACTTGGTGACCGACCAAAAACAATCATTTTCATAAATCCCACGCTCTTCATGTCCACCCGCTCGTCGTCGCTCGTTCAGGGCGGTGGCTCCCTCCTGCTGGCCTGGCAACTCAAGTCAAAGCACGTTCTAATCGTCGGTGGTGGGGACGTCGCTTCCGGTCGCATCGAGTCTGTGCTCCTTGCCGATGCCCGGGTCACCGTCATATGTCCAAGCACAGGCTTGCACCCTCTCACGAAAAAATTCATCGACGGTCCCCATCAGATCACTTACCATGACCGCGTATTCGGTGGTCCTGACGACCTCGTCGGCGTCGACATGGTCCTCTCCGCCATAGACGACGTCGTCCAGTCTCGCATCATTTGCTCTCTCTGCAGGGAACGCAGCATCCCAGTCAACGTCGCTGACATCCCCGAGTCGTGCGACTTTTACTTTGGTTCCCAGATCCGTGATGGACCGCTACAAATCATGATATCTACAAACGGACAGAGTCCAAAGCTGGCCAACCTCATCAAGCAGAGGATCGAGCGTAGTCTCCCGGAACATGTGGGAATGGCGATCGAAAAGGTTGGGGAACTACGGATAAAGCTCAAGGAAAGAGCACCGGGCGTGGGGGGCCAAGTGAGCAAACGTCGGATGAAGTGGATGGTAGACCTCTGCACTTCATGGGACATGGAAGAACTTGCGAGGTTGAACGAAGAGATGACGACGAGGCTGCTTGATGACGGTTGGGAGAACGACATGGTACCGCGGCCTGAAGCCGTCGGAGGGATTCGTAAACGTGGCAAATGTATCAGCTGCAGCGATATTTCGCTCAACACGTTTGTCCTTCCGTCGCTGGCATTCGCTGTTGGCGCTGCCACGGCTACCATTTTACTCGCGTTCCGCACGCGGTGATTGCGGTGAGAGTCTCGATGATTATGGTCAGTCTAGGCAGTGACTCAATCTTTTTTTTCCGATTCAGTACCGGGGTTCCGACCTGGAAGTATCTCACAAAATTGTCACGTCGAAATAACCATTATTTTTATATATTGCAACATTGAACGGAGGTGCAATGAAATTTGGACTCTGATCTTGGCGTTGAATTCAGCTCGGCGAACAAATCGCGGCGGAGATCCTCAAGGTGCTTGACAAGATATTTCCGCCGCAGCAAGATCATCGATCATATCGATGTCAGTTGCGTGGAGAATAATTACAACGGCTGTAATGTGTCACACAGATTATCTTGATCAAATTCATCGGATATTGCACACCGAGTTAGGTTAGTACTGATCACGGCTGATCAGGACTCACAGGTGATTTTACTCAATCACATTGTTATTTGCGTTTCACCTGAGCGAATACCAGTCAGGTCAAAGCCAAACGCACGGCCCAATCGATGGTCGATATCATTCGCTGCAGCCCAGCTGGACCGGGGAACGTGCTCGGATCTTCGTCGTGACACAATCATTGCTAACGTAGCACAGTAGTAAGTGGCGCTTTCACGACTCGTGCAAACCGATTCTTACTATTTAAGTCAGCGGTGATTAAAGAGAAACGCCCTCCTTTTGTAGCAAGGTTTGCTACAGCCTTCCAGCTCCAAGCCTCGAAATTTATGTCATATCACTACTCGCTTCCGACTAGAAGGTCGAAAATGGTCCTTGCCCAATGCTGTCGAGGCTGATAAATAGAGCGACCCTATTTACCACGGGTCATCCAGCGTGTCCGAGTTGTCTCGATCATGTCGCGGCTGTCCATAGTGCACTGGAACGACGTGTACCGCGTCACCCCTCAAAAGGTCTCCCCAAACGGCGACACGATCGACGTCACCCAGTTCGCTGCTCTCTTGGACGACATTCGAAGCAACTGGGGAACAAGACCGGACGGGACACGCGATGGTCTCTCTCTGTTCTCTGGGGATCTCTTTTCGCCGTCGGTCGAGAGCGCGGTGACCCGAGGGAGCCACATGGTAAGATGAGATCCTTCGTGTGGTGGCAACGGTGCCGTCAATTGGTCGAATTGGCATTGATGGCTTGGCGATAGGTTCCAGTGATGAACGCGCTTGGGACAGACGTCGCTGTGACTGGTTTGTGTATTATCCTCCTCGTGGGGCCTGTAGCATCAGCCGCGCTTTGCTAACGAGGTGCATTTTGTATTGAAAGGCAACCACGAGTTTGATTTCGGTTCGGATTTGCTTCGCTTCGATTGCCTCATGCCAGCACTGAGAGCGCCCCATTTTTCTTTTTAGGATACCCCCATTTTTGCGAATTGGTCCAGGACACAAAGTTTGTGAGTCGTTCCTCTTCTATACAGCCTAGTAGTCCCGTGCGGATCCTTCATGTCGCACGGTGTTACAGCCCTGGCTTTCAAGCAACATCGTAGACGAGAATACGAACAATGCTCCAGAACACCTACATTCTTTCCAAGTCTTGGAACGATCAGGCGTCAGAGTTGGCATCATTGGCCTCGTCGAAGAGTCAGTGTTCTGCAGTGCTATGGTTGAGATAACTTGATCGTGACTCCGCTACAGAGACTGGATTAGTACTATACCCGCATGGCCAGCAAATTTCAAGTTCAAGAACATGACGGAAACAGGTAGAGAGTTGTCACGTAAGTTGCGCGGGGAGCACCAATGTGATCTGATCATCGCGCTCACTCATGCACGGTAAGACGGAAGGTTACATGTCCGCAAGGCCGCATCGTTGATAAAATTCTTAGGGTCCCTAACGTAATGTCATGCCTTGCCGAAACAATCGTTCTCCGCTCACTTTTTATTGCCATAGGACATTCAACTAGCCAAGGATTTACTGGCTTCGTCTCCCTCTGCTCAAGATTCCCATTCCATAGCTGGGGAACACGGTGTAGACATCATCTTGGGTGGCCATGACCACCTCTACTTTATATCCAAGGGCGTGACTGTTTGGGATGGATACGACATTTCGAAGCCGAGCATCGGGGCTGAAGGCGACGACGGCAACATATTGGTCGTCAAGAGTGGAACTGACTTTAGAGAACTGAGCGAGCTTACTCTGGAACTCGCTGATACCCCGCCTGGTAGCGTTAGGAAGAAAATCATCAAAGCCGTTCTCGGTGAGTGTTTCGTGGCTCTTCACGCCAAATTAGAGCGTCCGAGCCACGTTTGTGTCCAGGAAAGCGCCACGAGATCAAGCCTGGTATGCCATCTTCGAAGAACCTACAGGATGTTCTCCATAAAGTACTGTCGTCTGTGTCCGAGTCGATGAACAAGCCTGTGTGTATCACCGAAGTAGAACTCGATT
>JBBPOM010000305.1:0-31580 GCA_038091455.1 Leccinum uliginosum
ACACGATATCGAACCAGATAACTGTAAGTGAACGTCACTCAGCTTGACCACGCCCACTGAGATGGGGGACGAGGGGGACGGACACAGTGATATCGAATAGAGCTTATAAAAGGCGCTCTCGAATATATATATGCTCCACCTTCAGGAAAAACGATCGGTGGGCATGGATTCCCGTTCCTCTGGACATATGAAGGCACCTTCTTTGTCTTGGCAAGAACATTATATGGCAGTCCCGGGCCCTCTGCTACGAACCTACGAGGGTCGTTAAGATGTGAGCACAACTGGTGGTACAACTTGATGCTCAAATTACTTGCCAACGACCTGCATACGCTCGTCAACATCTTGTCTGCTATGCCTTTAAACTGGCCTGGAGTCAGATGCGGGGATTTGTGTCATACTGCAGTGAAAGAAGCAATGCAGATGCAGTGGTATATACATCAGTCAATCAATGGGTTGCGCTGGGTTCAGCATCAATTCGTGCCAGATGTGGAGAGATAGGAAGTGTTCTGAACCTGAATTATACGTCCCAACATGACCGAGATTTTGATTTGAACAGACGTAGGCATGTACAATGATATTAGTAGACACATTGTATGAGTAGAATTTTCACTCTAAGGTAACTTGTCCCGAACTGAACGCCACCACTGAGTGACTAAGTACAACGCAAAACATGTGTACCTTCTGTCTACTCAATAGGCTGCATGACGCTTGGAGTTTCAAGCCTCGTTCAGCCAGACCTTGAGCTGTCTGACGAGTTTCTTAGCGGTGGCCTCCAACTTCTCATCCCTTGCCCTCGTGGCCTCCACGATCGTTCGTTTTCCACTCTTAGTCGTCAATACAAGGCCCACCTTCCTAGGGGAAAACGATACGGAAAGCGTAGAAAATGGGACGGGAGCGATTGCATTGGTGCCCGCGCGGCGGCTTGCGGGACTGCTCGGACCGGGACTGCTGCGGAGCTGAGACACAAGGCTCGAGGAAGCGGTGCCAGGTAGGTTTGTGTGCACAACCCCCTCGCGGAGACCATAATAGCGCACAAGGTCCTCGAGACGGCTGCGTGGCTGCATAAGATCAAAGAGGTCCTTAAACGACTCTTCACGCTCGACGTGGAATTCGGTGTCGTCGATCATCATGTCTTCGCGCACTTTGAGTGCGATGAAGAGATCGAGTACTTGTGTCTCGCGTTGAGTTGTCTCTGCAGGGCCTGCGGGGGACGAGGTCGAAGAGGAGAGAGGGAAAGGGTCGGACGTGTATGGCGCACGGATCAGGGATGAATAGGTGGGCAGATAAGCAGAGCGTAACACGTGCATGCAAGCTAACAGGTATGTTGGACGCCGATCATTCGTGGAATTGATAATGGGGATTGTACTTACCGAAGTAGAACGACTTGTTCACCAAACGAAGTCGGTGTGCCAACCAATACAGTATCTTGTGTTGGCGCTCGAGTCGACTCTCGTCTAATCCAGGGGCCTGGGGGAAAGTCATGTATATGATTTTGAGGAGCAGATGCGGTGGCAGCGTGGCCAGGCTGGGGCGGGACCGACCGCCGGGAAATGGCGGAGGGGCAACCGAACCAACTGCAGCGTAAGGAGGAGGAGGAATCATGCACTTTTCGTCAATGATAACCATGGCAGAGGATGTTCCTAGATACGGTAATTTATAATGGAGATCGGCTGGCGGATACCCGGCTGAAGCTATTCCTGGCAAAGCGGAGCTAGTGGGATGCCGGCAGGTGCGCAGCTGAGGGCCTTGAGAGTTCACTCACACCGCCCTGTAGAGTAAGTACATAGCGGTATGAACGTGACTGATCATGTGATCGTTCTCACTTTGCAAGTATTTTGGTAGTACACTTGCTACTGATTCACTTTCAATGCCACGAAGAGCACGCGTGCATTTCGTGTCGTTAAAATCCTCCCTCGTGAATTTACCCATCTCGATCTATGGGCCACTTCTTGAACGATCTATAGTGCGTGGGTGCATCGTACCAGTTCCTCAAATAATCGTCTTTTGGCATCCGACAGCGGCCACAAACGCTTGCCGTACACCTGAAACGGGATCATCAAGCACCTCATGTTGAGGCATATGTAGGATGGACTGGAATGGCATCCTCCTCTTCCCTTGCCCATTTCAATCCAGATGCGCGAGAAAGCGCGTTTGAAACAATTGAGATCGATCCTCAATTTGCGCAGGGGCTTGGTTTCTCAGAGGGAGACATCGTGCGTTTGGTATCGCTCCAGATCAAGACATCTCATCTCATCTCAACTCCTGTAGGTCGAGGTTGGACTGTTGTATGATCTTCCTTATGCCGCCTCAGTGGGGACAGAACCTCTCACGGCAGACGACTGGGAAATCATCGTGGGTCAGCTGGCTAGTTTCATCGGCATACTGAGCTTTTCTTATGCAGGAAATACATGCCTCTCATGTGGAGTCTACTTTGTTGTCCCAGGTTCGGGTCGCAAAGGTGGGTCAAGAAATTGACCTATGGGTATTAGGACGCACGAGAGTTCGTCTCCTTGTCGGTATGCCCTGTTGTCTCGATATCTGTAATCCATTGACTTTTTTTTCCAGTTTCCTTGACCCCGTCGAACAAGGGAAATACGGCTCTTCTGACAACTGATAGTGAAGTCAGCATCGCACCGAAGAAGCACGCTCCCTCAAAAGCTGTCGGAGCTATCTCATCTGGAACCTCCCTAGTTGATGCGGCCAAGAAAGATTCTAAGCCATCGTTACCTGCGACCGTGTTGCGAGTTCTGCCCAGCCGCCTAATCGACCAACTTGCGCCCCCATCAGCTTGCTATCACCGATCGGAAACCCTAGCTTATATCCACCCTTACTTCTTCGCCAACCTTGCGCAGACTCGGTACCCGTTGAAGGAAGATTTCAAAGATGTTTTTATGAAGTTTTCGTATCGATTCCTGGAGCCTCCACAAAACCCGCTTGAACCATCTCGCGATACAGATGAGAACAAGCAAGAACCTGCTGCTCAGGTTCTTCATCCAGGAGGAAAAAGCGATCCCGTGGACGCCGAAAAGACGTCAAATGCATCCACAGAAAAATTCTTATGGATTGGATGGTCGGACAAGGTTCTAGAAAGCCACGTATATTTTCCGTACGGGCTGAAAGGGATCGGGAATTGGCATTGGATTCAGTAAGTGATATTCTCCTTTAGCGGCGTCGTTGTCAAAAGCTCGTGTTAATACTTGGAACGAAGTGTTACTCCGACGGGAGAGCGAAAGATGTTTTCGGACCTCTTCACTGACATCCCAACTCATAACCCAGACAATACAGAATCGTGGTAAGTGTTTCAGATCAAAATTTGGGATGAAGCATCCGTTGACTGTAAGAACCGAACGCCAGCCCACCATTCTTCCCTGAAATTGTACTCTCCGGCGTGCAAGATATCCTTGAGGAAGGTACCAAACAACTTGTCGCTAGTCTCACACTCCATTCGCTTGGCATGTTTGTACATGGAAGTGGGTGGCTCGTTGATCAGAAATTTCTGTATTGCTCAACCTATAATCGTAGTATCCGCAATTCTCTTGACGGGAAGAAGAGGTGTTGGAAAGACTGCGGTAGCCCGAGCAATCGCGAAGCGACTCGAAGAAGACACCCGCACATATGCTTGTATGTCTTGGTTGTTCTCTCGTCATACTACCGCTGATTGGGCGAAGACACCCATTACATCGATTTCAATTTGTACGCCGATAAGCCTGTGGCGACCTTGAAGGCTGTCTTCCGGTATATGTACGAGATTTCAGCGTGGCATCGCCCTACAGTGCTTATATTCGACAACCTCGACAAGGTCTTGAAGGCGGAGGTCGAGGTGAGTGGTTTCTACATTCGAAATACCTGCCGTTCTGATGATCAAATGTGGATTACTAGCACACTGACTCGTTTCGCTGGCGCCATATCACAGAGCTTTTCGTCGCTCGATACTCTTCTGGAGAACGGATGATGCCTTCAAACTTTTGTGGAATAGTCATGATCGGCACCGCTGAATCGGAAACCAGTCTGCATTCCCTCGTCAACAAATTGCATATCTTTCAGGAAGTATACCACATCCAGTCTCCCAACAAGGATGCGCGCAAGGAGGTCAGCAGCCGCTTCTCCATGCTTTGTTCCATGTCACTGAGCTAATTTTTTCATCAGATATTAGCAAACGTGGTGAAACGGTTACGTACGAATTCTCCAGGTGTCGTTATAGATCCCGACAATCCTCCCAACTATGCAATGATTTCAACGCACGCAGAAGGTTATTCGCCTGTTGATCTGCAGGATCTTGTTACTCGTGCAATACAACAAAGTGCCAGCCGAGCATATGTGAAGCATGGAGCGGGTGCATCCGAAGTAAGCACCGTGATTTGCATGACTTTCCGTGCTGAATCTAACTTATATGCTAGATTTATTTGTCTGCCGCTGATTTCCAGAGTGCCCAAGAAGATTTCGTTCCCCAGTCTTTGCGTGATGTCCCGCTTCAGAAATCCAATGTAGAATGGGCTGACATTGGTGGTGAGATCGGATTATTTCTCTTCCCCGATATTGTAGCTGATATTTATCTCAGGGCTGGAAAATCCCAAGCGTATTCTGCGAGAAACACTGGAGTGGCCTACCAAGTATGCCCCACTGTTCAAGCAGTCACCCTTGCGCTTGCGTTCAGGGTGAGCCTGAAACAAAAAGGATTTCATGCAATCGTTTACGTCCAAACAGGCTGTTGCTCTATGGCTACCCTGGGTGTGGCAAGACGCTCCTTGCTTCTGCTGTAGCCAAGGAATGTGGACTGAATTTCATCAGTATCAAGGGCCCAGAGCTTTTGAACAAGTACATAGGTGCAAGCGAAAAATCCGTGCGTACGGCACCAAATAGATTCTTCGCAGTCTTTCTGAGTCCCCTGTTCCAATATCCAGGTTAGAGACATTTTTGATCGAGCTTCCTCCGCGAAACCATGCGTCTTGTTTTTTGATGAATTTGATTCCATCGCTCCGAAGAGGTCCGTCAGTTCCATCTCATGCATGCCGTATCTGCTTACGCTCGTGTATTTGTATTTTAGAGGGCACGACAGCACAGGCGTAACTGATCGTGTAGTAAATCAGTTGCTGACTGAGATGGATGGTGCTGAGGGCCTGACTGGAGTATATATCCTAGCAGCCACGAGGTTGGTATCCCCGTGTTGACCTTGACATCATCTAACGTCCTGAGCTAGTCGGCCTGATCTCATCGATGCTGCACTGCTTCGCCCTGGTCGTCTTGACAAGTCTGTTCTATGTGACATGCCCAGCGAGGAAGATCGAGACAATGTAAGAGACCTTATTTCTTTTCGTCAGAGTTGATCTTATACGAGCAGATTTTGCAAGCTGTCAGCCGCAAGGTGACTTTGGGATCATCAGTCGATTTGGGGGAGATTGCCCGATTGACTGAGGGGTACTCAGGGGCTGACCTTCAGGCCCTCGTGTACAATGCCCATCTTCAAGTCATACACGCGACCATTGACGCATCGCCGGACAGACGGTCAGGGCAAGAAGAAGAGAAACGTATTCAATATGTAACACTTGGTGCTACTGACAAAAACAAGGTTCTATCGAAAGCTGAGGAGTCTGAGATGCAAAAAAGAGTATCCGTGTTTGACATGTCGTTCAGCATGTCAGGCTGATAGTACCGTTCACAGCTTCAGCAGATCATGAGTCCCAAAGCGAACGTCAACACAGGGAAGAAAGTGACCGCTACGCCTAAAAAGGTCTTGTCCGCATTTCCTATGCACAGGGACGACTAGTTAACAATGCGGTACCAGTACGAAATCACCCAAGCCGACCTTTTGCAGTCACTCAAGACCACGCGACCCTCTGTTTCTCAGGCAGAGTTAGATCGTCTAGGCAGGATGTGAGCGTTTTCCCAGTTCACTATGCGAGATCCGGCGCTGAAGTGGAGAGGTTCCAGATATAGCAGCTTTGTATCAGACCGCGGTGGGGAGGCAAAATCATTCCCGTCGCCTCCCGCCCCGCAGGGTGTTGGGTCGCGAGCGACTCTGGGATGACATTGACAGCCGCTTAGTAAACAATAGCCCTGTGTGATCAGGAGCCGAGGAGATTCCGTGAACTTGTATCAACATTGATTCCCTTCTTGCACTTTGGCTCTGTTTTATCTGGCGTCCCTGCTGCTTTTGGGGAGACTTTTCGTGATATTTGACCACGCCGCGGGCGGGTGGAGGGAACGAGGCAAACAAGCGAAGCGAAGCTCGCAAAATGGGGAGTGCCAACGGCCTTACGGGGTCCCATGAGAGAGGACCCCAGAACGTGGGAGCCAGGGTTTATTAACAACCAACGCGATTCCCCTCGCAGAAGTGCAAAACACTGGAAAGATTGTTACTTGATAATGGTTTCTTCGAGAAAACATCAGAAACATGGCAAAGCACCGTTACAAAGTGCGTTTTGCATTGCATCATGCTGCAAACATTTGTTGTGTTGGGCAGATCGTTGACACAACCTGATCAAGCAGTGAGGACACGCACGACGAGGTCGAAGGGCAGGGTCAGTCCCCACGTTCTGCTCATAAGGATGGGCCAACCAGCTCACTCCTCCATTTCGATCGTCTATTTATTCCTCATTAGCCCCTCGCCGATCCCGAGCAGAACACCCAGCTGCTGACAGAGCAGCTGCGTTCATTGGGACTTTACCCAGCGCACACGCTAGGAGATGGTAATTGTCTCTTTCGTGCGCTGAGCGATCAGCTATACGGCTCTCCTTCGTATCATCTTCAACTGCGCAAGGACATTTGTGACTGGATTGAGGCCCATTCGCAACGTTACGAACCATTTTGCGAAGATGAGCGTGGGTTGACCGCCCATCTGCGGTGCATGAGGGAACAAGGTGCGTAGGCGTAGTCATCACTTTGTTCGCAGGGTCTCATCCCGATTTTATCCGCTTCCCTTGCATTACGGTGATATGCTGTAGGCACTTACGGTGGTCACCTTGAGCTCTCGGCATTCTCTCACTTTTCCCGGCGGAATGTGAAGGTCATACAGCCTGGCCTTGTGTACGTCATCGAATGGGATGCGGGGGGCGATATTATCGCCGATCGATCTGCTTCTCCCGTAACGCAATCCAACGATCAACCAATGGATGTACGAGAGAGACGACGTGTACGGAAACAGCAACAACGTGAAGAATCATTGCAACTTGAGGAAACGAGTGATACGGTGTATGTGGCGTAAGTTCAGCGACTTCATATCGTGGATCGAATCTTAAACGTTACTGACATCTGCCGGGCGCACGCACAGGTATCATGATTGGGAGCATTTTTCATCTATCCGCAATTTGAGAGGTCCGCATACGGGCCTTCCCAACGTTTGTGAATTACGAGCGGATTCGGAGGCTGTTGTTTCATCCCCCGTGAGGAAGAAGCCACCGTATTCGTCGCGGGCTAAAGCCAAGCTGGAGACCAAGGTTACCCATAAACGCTCCAAAAATGGTCAATTTACGAGCACAAATGTGAAGGTCGAAGAACCTATGGTTCCAACCCCCACACAAATACCTCTTCCTATGTCGCGCTCGCCATCACCCCTATCCTCTGTTCAATCAGTACCCCAGATCGATGTTGATGTATTACCACCCACACCTGTCAGTCCAAAACCGGCAAACGTAGAGTCTTCACTACCCTTGCGGGTCCACCGATCTCCTAAGCGCACGTTCGACGAATCATCGGGTTCTTCCTCTCTATCGGATTCCGTAGCAAAGAGAACACGCAGTGCTCGCAAACTTCCTACCGCCGCGGTAACGCAACTGCGACCAGACCTCAATGCCATCGAGGTAGACGATCCCGAGGAAGAAGAATCAACGCCCGAACTTTCCACCCCAAGATCCTGTAGTTCTACGCGCTCTTCTTCAGTGGCATCGTCTCCTCTTCCTGGAACGCCTCCTCCGGAGCCTGTACCAGAGCCCATGCCTGTGGAAAAGCCCCTGACGCGGCGTCAACGCAAAGCTCTTGGACTTCCGAAATCGCGGCCCGCCCCCGTCACGAAACGCGGAAGTGCAGGGAGGATTGTTATTCCCGGCGGTCGGTTCAAGAGGAACGGCAGCGCAACGGCTGGCAACCATGGGCAGGCTAAGATTGGGGAGGTAATGGACGGCATTACAGTGGATGATGAAAGTAGCGTACAAGAGGAGTGGCAGCGCAATGGAACGGGAAGGTTGGACGTGCGTGGATTTCGGGAGCTAAAGATCTAGCGTTTTCGCGCCACAGGGTCTCTTCCTCCTGTCAAACCGGTTCCATGGCGTTGAAAGATTCCACGACGTGACGACCACGGACCGCCCTCTCATCAGTCAAAGCTCATCACACGTGTTTCAAGCCCAATCCCACTCCAGCATATGATGTGCTTTCCGTGGACATTTTACTCCAGCATCTAGTTTAGACCATCATTCCCCAATCCTTTTCACAATACCCGCACATTGTAGCCTGTATCAATATACCGAATCATTCGAGCATATGTGAGATTCGAGTTAGGGAGATTTTGTATCCACGTGATCACCCATTTAACAAATTGAGAGAGCGCGACGGACTTCGTTTCATTCCTTCATGAACGACGTTCACACTATTCACCACGTCGAGTCCCTGCGTCGCAAGGCCTCCTACTATTGGCCCCACAGACGCTACCACACCTTCCACAGTGGCGCCCTCTTCCATAACCACGACTTCCGCCCTGCACTCAACCTGCGCCCCCTTATTGCTTCGCTTTCCCAGGGAAATCGTGTCACAGGCGGGGACGCCGAAGATGATTCCGTAGATCATGAACCACCGACAGGCGGCGACATACATGGCAAACGCAAACGCTCAGAATCAACCCCTGTCTCTTCAAAACGCATCAGGCTCGATGGCGGTGCTAATGTCGAACGGGACCACAATATAGAGACCGCCCAAGATAGACAAATTTATCCTTCGTATTGGGAAACATCCTCTGATGAAATTACTGAAGTGTACCAAACCGAGCACACTTCCTTCCTTCGAGTGTATCAGTTTGCGTTGCACTTGCGGTACAAGAGGGTAGTCGACCATAGTTCGGAACACTACGCCGACGACAAAGCTGCAGAAGAATGGGGCTGGCTCGAGGAAGAATCAACGCTTGGTTCTCTTCTCGAAGCTCGCCAGAGCAAGACGTCTCTCCCTCAGGATATTGATATGGGAAGGTTTTGTATGACGCGCTACGATGGACGTCTTTTGGCTGTCTCTGCAATTCGTCGAGGATCTCTTCACTCCTCAGAAGCAGTTGAACGGAGCGAGAGGTGGCTGTTTTTACTTCCACACGTCCCGTGGCCAGATGGTCTTTCCGAAGACGACCTCGCGGAGCAGGGTATGCAGCCGTTGGGTATGCACCGTGACTTTATAACGGCCTGTGCCGTCCTTCAGTCGCACCATCGCACGAAACTGGAGGCAAGTTTTCACCTACACGTCCTTCCAAAAGGCACATATGATTCCGGCTGTGATCTTCCATTCGAGCTGCGTGCACACTTCACACTTTCGCTTGCGATACCTGAGGTGTATCGTCCATTCCATAACGTGTCCTCTCAGAGCAAGACAAACGAGCTGGAGGGCCTGCAACGCCGACTTGTCTGCCACCTCTCTAAAATACCTCTCACGCGCTCTGTGGATAGTGAGGAAATGGAGGATGCAGCAGACGCTACTATTCCATACTTTCTTAAAAACTTGCGTTCGGCACCCCCTCTTGCGCAAGATGTGTCCTACGAGTCGTTGCAGCCTGATGGACTCCGCTCGACTTTGATGCCCTTTCAGAGACGGACTGTGGCTTGGATGCTAGAGCGTGAGGGTAAACGGATTACACCAACAGGGGCAGTTGTGCCCTTTGATGACATGACGCCCTCTTCAAGTCTACAGAGTAGGCACTTGCCACTCTTCTGGGAAGAGATAACATTGGGGGGTCAAAGTTTGTTTTTCAACCGCCTTACAAGCGCCCTTAGTCCTACCCTCCCCGCGGCCTCTACTGCACTTGGAGGTATACTTGCCGAAGAACCTGGTCTGCACCCGTTTTATATACAATGTTGCGCGACTTACATGACTTCAATTAGGCCTTGGGAAAACGATGGAATGCATTTCGTTAATGCTTCTCAACCCAGCTCCCGAAAGGCATCCCGCTAGTCAGAAATGGGATCCAAAGGCAGAGTTGCAGGTCAAAGAGATCAAGGTAATTGCTCGAGCCTTGCCGTACGACCCATGTGAGGTTTCTCAATCTGCCGTATTATCAGACAACCCTCGTTATCACCCCACCCGTATTGGCGGGGCAGTGGGCAGATGAACTCTTTGCTCATGCACCTGATTTAAAAGTATTTGTATACGAAGGTTGGGCTAAGCTGAGGGTACCAATAACGGAGGCTGACGTCGAAGCCGAGAGGATGAAGCGTCGCTCTGCGGCAGCCAGACAGAATCCCCAATTCAAACCGAATCGTGCAGCCAACGCCAGTACTGTGCAAGACAACAACATAATGAGCGAGGCAACGCTTGACGCCAGTGCGAACGAACAAAACCCCGATGACCCGGATCCAGTCCTCGACTGGCCCAGCTACATCAACCAGTTTGATGTCTGCATCACGACATACGACGTGCTTCGGGCGGACACATTTGTTGTCCATGCCCCTCGTGAACGTCCCCGCAGACAAGGCACAGATTATAAGCAACTGAGACAGCCAAGGAGTCCCTTGGTAATGTGCGAGTGGTATCGGGTGATCATGGATGAAGTGCAGATGGGAACAGGCAAATCTGTGTTCGTTTATTTCATCTCGAGTATTCACAAGGCGACGGAAGAATATCTTACTGTTTCCTCCAATCCAGGGATATGGTGTCTCTTATTCCTCGTCTTTCTTCCTTTGCCGTCTCCGGAACCCCTGCGCGTTCTCGAGTTTCGGACCTTATCAGTGTTCTTCGATTCTTGCGCATCGATGACCTTGTGGCGCCGACAAGGATGTGGAATAGACTATTGACAAATGGCTTCAAAGATTTATTCGTGTCGTTGTTCCTGAGATATTGTGTCAGGTTAGCCAAAATTTCGCCAAAACCAAAGTGCATCACTAACTCGGTCTACCCAAAAGGACACTGAAGTCTTCTATCAAGAACGAATTGACGATACCTCAGCAGCAGCGATATTTAGTTAGTATCGAGCTTGGAAAGGTCGAGCGACACGTGAGTCATCGTTGAATTTGCTGACTCGGGATGGAAATAAATATCAATTGCATGGAACTGGAAAGGTGTACGACCAAGCCCTGGAAGAGTCACTTGCAGAGCTTGGGTTAGATGCGCGGGGGGTAGCACAATACCAAGGTTGGGAGGTAGATGCGACTGTTCTGAGAAACGTGTTGAGAAGGTTGAGGGGGATATGTACACACCCTCAGGTAGGTCGTCAGAGTGTCCTTTGTGCACGTCTACTAACTTGGGATGGGTGGTTACAGGTTGGACAACTGACAAAGCAAGGTGAAAAGTTGAACAAGTCAGGGGTTTTGAAGACCATGGCAGACGTCTTGGAGGTGCGTATGCTTGATGATTTGTCGAACCGCTGTGACATCTACCGATCCTGTAGTCTATGAGAGATCAAAATTGGAGAAGCTTGACAGATGATCGCAAGGCAAAGGTGGATGCTCCACACTGATCGCAGACTCGATCTTGCTATGTTGCAGCATTCTCACCGATTTCCTCGATTATCTAGGTTATCACATTGACTCGACTCGCTCAATTTCAGCAACACTGGTCGGACAATCCTCACCGCTACCAACGCGCTCTCGAATATCTGCTCACTGCAGAAAAAGAAGCCAATCAGCTCATTGACGAGATTAAAGCCCTCATAGTGCAGCACAACTTGAAAGGCGATGCTCTCAAGAAAGAAGCACAGGCATTGAGAGATCTGAGGAAGACAAGTCATACCAGCGATCAAGGAAAGGGTATGGACAAGGGAAAAGGAAGGGAAGTTGAGCGCGATTCGATGTCACCAGTTGATTTCGATCTCGAATCCGACAACGACGGGGATGCCGAGGATCGTGGGCTACCCAAGACGCCCGCAGGAGAAGACCACATGACGAGGCGAATGGCATTGCAAGCTCGCCTGCGAGAATGTTCCATAGTTCTTCATCGGGTCAAATTCTTGCAGGGAGATGTGTACCACGTTCTTGGTCCTTCTTATTCAGAGCAGGAAGATGCGGCGTATGGGGACGCAGAGAGCCTCCGAAAGGACCTGCTCAAATGTGAGTTCGCGTTACATGTAGGATGCACCGAGCCTGAAGTTTGTGATTGATTAGCTACGGAGGAGGCGGCGAACAGGGCTATGCGAAGGCTGAGTATTGCTGCGACAGAGAAGCGCGTGACGGAACGAACGCTGCTCATTTCATTACCGTTCATGAAAGGCGGAGGTATTAGATCGACTGATTTGGTGAGTTCCCCTATTGCTAGCATTTGTCTAGAACCTTCTTGCATTAATTTCGTGAACTTGCTCAGTTCGAAGAAGCAAATGAAATTATCGAAGATGTCCTCAACGAACAGTCCGCTCTTCTGTGGCAGTGGCGTACCAAGATCGTCGAACTTCTCACTCAAAAACTCAATTCTGCCGGGGAGCAGGCCGACGGGGAAGAGTATGCCCGCACGCTGGATACGCAGGGCGAGGCTGAGGTATACTTGCAAGCCTATGCTACACTCCTCGCCGATCGCCGGGAGACAATCGTCGCGGAAAGGACACTGCTTGCGGCCCACGAGGGAAGGGATAAGAAGGTCAGAGAGACCAAGGCTGCTGCTCGGGCGCAGGAGAATCTACAAATTCCGGAGGATGTCGACGTACAGCCTGAACACGAAGCGCTATACTACCAGTTGCTGGAACAACGCAAGGAGCTGCAGCTGACCGAACGTGCGCTGAAATCGGTGATGGTGGATCTTTCCGCTGTTGCTGTTCGTCCCGCGAAGGAGAACGATCTGGAGAAGATCATAGCCAAGGACGGGGTCGCGACGTTGCGAGCGCTGATAGCGAGTCTGCGTAAGTAATCAATCCCCGATTTCGCTTTCATCGAGGGCTAAATTAAACTCCTGATTCCATAACAGTGGAAGTGACGGACAAGCTGGACGCGGACATCGCTGTGTTACGCAAGGTTTTCAATGATCGTATCGTGTCTGTACTCGTGCCCTTGCTATGCGTGGCACCTCGACTTACGCACGACCAGTTACTTCCGGCAGTTGCAGGAGATCTCTGATACTGTGACAGACGTCCAGTGGGAGGGTTCTCTCGTTGATGCCATGGAGGCAACCCACAAGGAAAATGACAACTTCGAGGCTAACATCAATATGGGGCGTGCACGACAGAGATATCTAGACCATCTTGCCAAAGGCCGGTTAGGTATCAGCGATGAAGATACCATTTGCATTCTGTGTCAGTGCGAGTTCTTGCGAGGATTTGTCACTCAATGGTAAGAGGATTACCTGCTCTGATGGACACGCGTTGACGTCTTTAACTCGCAAGCGCTCATATATTTTGTGAGGTATGTATTTTTTGAAAGCTGACTGGGTGCTGGACTGTTTGGACTTTCCAAAGGGATGTATGAAGGCATGGATCGCTCGTGGCCAAGGAAGAGCTTGTCCTGTTTGCAGGTATACTTCATTTAATTATTACGAGGCTCTTATTGAGCTCCCTCTTAGGTCTCCTATCGACCCTACTCAATTGCAGCGTTTCGCTATTCAGGGTGATCAACCACCTCCCCCGAGGCCGGTAATAGCAAGGAATGGTGAAATGGCTCCTGTGTCCCGTCGAGAAATCCGGTACAACATGATCGGTGAGTATACTCTACCCAGGTGATGTGAGCGGATGCAGATCAACCACCGGTGAAGATCCCGCCTTGTTTTCAGACATCCAGACGATAGAGTCGGCTGGGAGCTATGGAAGCAAGATTCAGACACTCGTTAGACATTTGCTTCACGTCCAACTCGTAGACCCTGGCGCCAAGAGTATCGTTTTCTCTGCATGGGCTGATTCACTTGCGAGTGAGTTTGTGATTTCACAGCAAGAGAGCTTGAAACTGATTGTGTTGTTGTGAAGTCGTCGAGCATGCACTTCGTTTGAATGGCAAGTCTAAGCCCAACGGTAGATATCGACGAATTCAAATTGACTAGGACTGTGATGTTAGATATATCCTGTATACGCCTCGACAAAAATCCAGGAAGAAGCAAGGTCGGTGCAGCGAAAAGATTCCGAATCGAACCAGATCTTCAGGTTCTGCTCTTGCACGGGTATGTGTGGGTCACGATCTGACATGTCCTCTGTTTGACGTCCGCGAAGCGAGCGCGATAACGCTGGTTTGAACGTCACTTGTGCTTCACGGATTTTCTTGCTGGAGAGCGTTGTGAATCATGGTTTCGAAGTGCAAGGTATATTTGTTGTTGGATTAGCATCTGGTTTTGTTGCTCAAACGTGAGCCAGCGATCGCACGGATAGATCGAATGGGTCAAACTCGAGCGACCGAAGGTATGTCACCCGTTTCTTTCTGATCGTCCTGTCAATTCTGATCAGCAAGATCAGTTTTTTGCTATTATGCTCAAGGTACGTGCGATCCTTGATTAACGCGCCGTAGCGGAAGGAATGAGTTGATCCTCAGACACCGTGGAGAAGAACATCCTTGACCTTGCTGCTAGGCAAGGCCTGTCGCTGTATACCAAGGACAACTCGGCCGGATTGCTCAATGTGACGTCCTTCGCGATGGACTCTGAGAAAAAGCTAGTGGACTCACCAACGAAACCGGGTAAAAAAGGACGGCCGGCTCAAAAGGGCGACTTCATCTTCAAGTGCGCACGCTCTCTTTCTCTTTTTCGGCTTTCGTGATTCACGACGCGTGCCGATCAGGGTGGACGACATGCTGGCGATCTTGTTCCCGCACATGTTTGAGGACATTGAGTTCCTCTTGCCACCGGAGGCCCGTGCCGGGGAAGCATCGTCTTCCGCGAACGGGGGACCGGGACCCGTTCTTCTGCTCGCCAGACGGCAGCAGCAGCAGCATGTCAATGCGGAAGCGGGTCCGTCGAGGCTCCCCGCCTTGTGAATCCGCTCTACTCTTGCTTCCCGTTCGTTCGGGGTTATCTATTCCGAGAATGTTGTATCTTTAGCGGCTGTTGTTGTGATAATTTCGGGTTCAGTGCATCGCTGGCACGCAATGTACTATTTCATACAAACATCCGGACCATCGTCATGCGGAGACCAAGCCGTCGGGTCGCCCGCTGGGAGGTTGGCTCGAAACCTTTTTGACCAGCCGCATGCCAGAACCATGACGATGTTGTACCGACAGAGCGGGAGACGCTGTGCGCACGAAGCAGAGTCGTGGCCATGGTTGTGGTCGTGGCCGTCCGCGAGTTGGCAAGACAAGACGCGAGGCATGACTCGTTGTTCATCGAATGACACACCTGCAGGCCTTGCGTCACGATCAGGACTACGGCGTAGGTAGTACCATGACTACGGTACGCCCCGCGGAAAGCAAAAGACCCACCAGAACAGAAATCGAAATCTGAAAAACCGAAGAAAACCGATGGATCTGCCCGATTGAAAATGGGGAACCGAGATCGCGTGTTCTTCTGTCGTCCAAACAGGTTCCATCTTCCCGGATTCTCCTACTGAGTATCCCTTGACTTTACTTGACTTGGGATGTGTCATTCCGAGGGCATTGCAATGAGGCCCGCCATGTCGGACGAACACTAGGTAATAGTATTATATAACCTCCGCGCGATCGAAACGAACCAAACTCTTCCATTTTCAAGTTGAAAAAAGAAAAGCTATATGGAACAAATGAAGGAGGGGGATGGAGACTTGCCAGCTGAGGATGGGGGAGGATCGATATGCCGTGATCACATGATGATGAAATTGATGATGGAACGCAACCAACGACTTGGCGCAATATTGGCGATCGATTACGATCTGCCACTTTGCCGCCGCATCCCTCCTCTGAGTCTTGAACTGTCAACAGGCTACTACTCTTCAATTCCCCGCTCGAATACCCTGCACCGGGTCGTACCGGACGTGAACACGGCACGAAGACGCGCTGGTGCCGTGCCATTGGTCGTCTGCGCCGCAATCTGCCCCCATCGTGCCCATCACTGTGCCTCGTGGCTTGCGTGCGTACGTGCGGGCGACGGTGCGTGGCATACATGCTGCAAGCTGTATTCGGAACTATCGCTCGAAACGACAAAGGAAAGGTAGAAGATGGAAAAGAAGGAGGAGAAGAAGAAGAGCGGCGAAAGAATCAAAGAAAAAGAACACACAAATGCTCGGGCGAGCGCAAAGACTCCCTGCCTATATTATACGCGGACGACGACGACCTCGTCGATGCGGCGAATGAGCCACTAGTATCAGTTGGTGGTGGTTGCTACCAGTGCACACGCAAGGGCCAACAGGGCTGGGATCATGCCACACTGGCCCGCGACTGACCAAACCAGATGATCCGCTTGTCCAATGTACGGCTACGCCCGAGAACTCGTTTCTCTTTTCCCCATAATCGTATTGATGACGATGACGATGCGGTGTACGTCGACGACGTGGACGCAAGTTGCCAGTTATGCGATATGATGACGATCTGGTAAGAGATACGATGTACGATTGGAACCGATTACATACCGATTGCCACCCGGAGATCTCCCTCCCGCCTCGACTCGGAGAGAGAGACAGAGGGAGGGAGGAGGAAATTGGACTTGTACGTATAACACTTGTGCATGCATGCCGCATCATCATATCGCTATCATATCATCCGAATCACACGTCTCCCAGTGGTACGCTGAATCATTATTATCACGACACAGCACGGATACAATGGTAAATCGTCCGAACGTACGTCGTGCCATCCTATCGCCTGCCCTTCTCTCTCTCTCTCCCCCCTTTCGAGCCTTGCTGACCACGTTGTTGATTCCATTGGGCGCGCGGTAGCAGCGTGATTCAGCGAGCGACTCGGAGCGTGGCCTGCCTAATCGGTATGTACCGAAGTATGTCCGTTTCTTCCAAATTCCAATACCGGAACCAAAACAAAACAAAAATGACATCCTGGCCAACTAACACTTTTCTTTCTACGTAGAAAGTAGCTCGGTTGGAGAGTTCTGATCAAATCATTGGCTCTCTCGTCACCTTATCAATAGAGGGGGGAATACATATCTAATGAATATCGAATATTTCAATCGTACGGTAAACGTATACGTACGTGATCGGCCGTCATCGATTCATAAATCATTCTTTCACGTTCATTTTTTTCGTTCTCTTCGATTCCAAAACTACGGAACGTAAAGACAGCTTTTTTTTCTGGCTTATAGGAGAGGGGTGTGGCGTTGCGTCGTGGAAGCAGCACGGTCCGTTGACGGGCGGACGCATGGCCAGTTGGACAGAGAAGGTTGTAAAAGAGAGACGGAAAGGGATAGACAAGCAGACGAAGGAGTACACGCCTGTCGAAAACCTGTCAACCCATACTGTGACGTATGGGGGACTCATCGTGAACGCGACGACACAGGACTCGGTCCGCTGATCACACGACGACATCGAACCATGAACCACGTCGATTATCAAAGACAACCATCGAGATCGCCCGACTACTACAAGTACCAGCTCGGAA
This sequence comes from Leccinum uliginosum, assembly GCA_038091455.1. Taxonomy (NCBI): domain Eukaryota; kingdom Fungi; phylum Basidiomycota; class Agaricomycetes; order Boletales; family Boletaceae; genus Leccinum; species Leccinum uliginosum. The sequence continues at coordinate 17,598 of JBBPOM010000305.1, forward strand.
GAGTATCATTATGCTACGCGATAAAACGAAGCATGCAGGTCATGGTCAAAAAAAAGGGGGCCACCGCCGGGGTGAAAAAATATATGCCTATGCACTTATACACGTACTTGATCGATTATAATAATGCGTAATTTCGCGCGGATGATGGAACGGAACGTGGACGTGCGTATGCGTCGATGCAAAGAGTGCGCCTGACGTGATAACGGCGGCACGATGGAGATTGTGTGATGAGTAGCGATGCAAAACGAAAACAACGAAACGATGATGGGAGGAGGGGTACATGCGGCGAAAGACGGACGCAAGCGCATGTTATAAAGGGAAAAAAAAGGTAGGTGGATGATTGGGAAGAACGACGAAATGCAGAGTATTGACGGATAAAGAGGATGGAAAGGAAAAAAAAAAAAGGCGACGAGGTGATCAAACGAGACCGCCGTCCCAGCTGGCGCGCTTGCGCTTGTTATCAGTGGCCCTGCGCAGCTGTAGGTCCTGCGGCGAGACAAAGCTCATGCCACGCTGGTGTGGTTGACGCGCAACCGTCGTGACCGCTTCCTGGGCCGTATCCACGAGCAACGCTTGCGCTGTCTGGAGTGCCTGGTTGACCGACGAGTATGGCGCCGTCGCTGGTGCAGACCTCAGAGACATATTCGATCGCGCCAGATCCAGCGCTTGACCTTGCCTCGAGGCGTCAGTGGCACCAGCGATCGTGTCATGGTAACCGTCCGCGGAGTGGCTACCGCTGTAATAATGCAAGTCGAGAAAAGGAAGGTTGTGGAAATCGTTCGAAGGTGGTGGCTTCCACAGATCAACGCCGGACTGCGCCGCTTCTGCTGCTGTGGCATGCAAAGGGGCCGACTCTGAGACGTGGTGAGGAAGCGCATCAAAAAAGGGTAGCGAGCGCGTGGTCGCAATCATGGCTTGCGAGTGCGTCTGGACCTGTGTGGAACGTGCCAAGGTGGAACGCGGCTCAGCTGACGGCGGCACGGATATGGACCGGCCATGCGACGCAGATGAATGAACATGCGACAGCGAACGCATGGGGCGAGATGGGGTCGCAGGCGGCGTCGTCGAGTGGGCCAGATCGACCATGTCCTCCATGTTGTGCGGCGCGATGGTAAACAGCTCGAGCGTGGACGCCATGTTCAGAGACGTCTCCGCTTCGTCTTTCTGGATGCCAATTTCGCCAATGGACGGGGAGACTTCAGCCTGATCGTTGAGCGTAATCGACGCCAGCTCGATCTCGTCAATGCCGGGGAGCGCGGAGGTGTGCATCTGGATGGAGTGCACGCCAGAGGGCTGCTGCATGCCCGAGAGTCCAAGACCGGGAGTACCAAAACCAAAACCGGGACCATAATACGACTGCTGCGGCTGATGGGTGCGTGCACCAAAGATAAGGTCGCCGGCGTAGTTCGAGTGATGAGTGAAACCCCTAAAGGTGCTAGTGGGAAACATCTCAGGGTCGGAAAAGGAGGAGTGGGTATCTCCGACGCCAGCCTCGGAGGCAAAGTCGTGAAAGGTGGTCGGAAATAGATCGTACCGATCCATGACGCCATGGTTGAGGTGATGAAAGGAAAAGGGGGAGGATGGCGCAGGGGAGAGGCCGTCTGTGAAGGAGGAGCCACTGCTGGAAAAGGTGGAGGTGGTGTCCAGACGGGGATTGGCAGAGAACCAGTCCTGCGCGCCCCAGGGGGACTTTCCGATTGTGGGCATGCGACGGATAAAGGGGGACTGATTGAAGGGGTAATCTGAGGAGATGTGTGACGAGGTTGGCGAGCCGGTGTTGGCGGACCAGGTGCTGGAATGTATGGGCGTCTCGATGCTGGACCAAGTGCCTTGTGACTGGGACGAGTCTGTGAGCTCGGAGAGGGAATGGGAGGCGCTGGGCATGAAGTCAGGGATGGAGAGGGGTTCGCACAAGGGGTCGATGGTCTCCATGTCCATCTCTGCAAAGGGCTCTGCCGAGGAAGGGGGATCGTCCTGGGGCGAGGAGTCTGTAGTGATGGGGGGACACTTGAAGAGCCTGCGGGTGGACTCTTCCTCTGCGGCGGAGCTGTCGTCGTCGTCTGAGCAGGTGGCACTCTCTGGGACGCTCTTTGTGCCACCTCTGAGGATCCTGCAAGCGCGTTTCTGGCGGGTGGGGCCGATATGGGATGCGGTGGAAGAGGGGAGCTGATCGTCTGTGGCGGCGCGGAGGGGGAGGTGGTCCCGCTTCTTCTTTGGGGCGTTCCGGGGTTTGTATCCGGCAGCCTGGTATAGCTCGGGGAAGGCGTTGCGGAAGCGATCGCGGAGGTCAGTGGAGCGACGGTTCTGCTCCTGGAAGATGGGGTCCTTGACGATGGTGGCCCAGACGGTGCCGTGCTTCTCGTAGCCAGCCTTGAGTGCGCGGTCCTCGTCTTCTGTGAACGGACGACGCTTCTTGGAGCGGGTCTTTTCGAAGATGGAGCGACCGTCTGGGAGGGTGGAGCGGACCTTGCTGGAGAGGTGGGTCTTGGCGTTGGGGTAGTGCTCCTTGTACGCGTCGGGAAAGTACGTGCGGAACCTGCACACGGACGGGGTGAGGGACGATGAGTAGACGCGGCAGGGTACGAACCTATCCTTGAGGTCGACCGGGGAGCGGTTGTCAAACTTGAGACGGGGGTCTTTGAGGATGGCCTTCCAGTTGCCGACGCCCCACTGTGAAGGGTATATATATGAGAAGGGGTGAAAAGGACACGTGTTGAACGTACTGTGTTACAGCCGTCTACGAGCATCTGAGTCTCCTCCTCTGACCACTTTTTGCGCTGCTTCTTCTGTACGATGAAGCTATGGTCCGAGTTGCTGCGCTGTTGTTGTTTTGACTTGCGGTCGTGCATGTCGTCGCGAAAGTTCCAGGCTGGTACGAGACGGGGAGAATCGAAAGATACGCGGCGACGCTCTGACATGTTTAGAGAGAGGAGGAGAGAAGGAAAACCAAAGTGAATGATGTTTTTATAGTCACAGCCACTACTATCACTATTACAACTGAATTCGGTTCTCCACACGTCCGAGCCGTTCGATCCAAACACCCAGCCGACCTGCAAGCTCGCCAATCTGCGCCCGTGACAGCACACGCGGCTGCACCCATGTTATGTGTGCTTTTTCGTCCACCTGGTCGAGCGTACCTCGAATCAACTTGAGGCTGCACGCGTCTGATTATCAGCAACACGCCCCCCTTCCATATCCCATTAATTGTGCCTGCTCACCTCAGCGCCTTCATGATCAAATGTTCCACCTCATCTATCGCGAGTCGCGTCTCCTCGGCAATCGTCTTGAACGTCATCGTCCGGTCATTGGCACTCCGTTTAAACACTGACTCGATCAACGCCATGAGACAGATCTTTTGTCGCAAAAATGGATAGTTTTGTTCCAGGATCGGCTGTGATCACAGATCCTCAGCTCTTTTTGTCTCGGTACGGCTCTCCGCACCCATCACGCACCTCCTGCGGGAAAAGCGGCGCAAGCGCTTCGAATTTGCCAATGTTGCCTTCGTTGAATGTGAACAGCAACTTCTTGATCCAATCATACTGCGTGTTGTCCAGCGCATCCAATATCGGATGCATCAGCTACATACATACCACCCATCAGTACCGCCCAATTCTGTCCCTTTGAAATGCTATACGTACCAGCTCCCCAAAGTTGTAGATACTCTCCCCAAGAAATGCCGATATGCCAAGGTCGTGCGCACGCAGCAAACGTTCCTCTGCCGTGAGGTCCGTCCCAACATCAACGCATGCCAGATATAACAACGAATGCTTGTAATACGGTGCATATTCTGCCTTTGCCTACGTTTGCGATTGCGTCAGCCTCGTCATCCGTCGTCACGTCTTGGCATCACCTTGTAGTAGTCCGCGGCGACGTGATAATACGATGCGTTCACTGCACTATCCACGCCCTCGAGTTGATCCAGCGTCTTCCAAGCTGCATCCATGTCCTTCTTCGTGCCTTCCAGATCGCCGTAGACCAGTTTGGCATGTGCGATGTTGGCCAGCAACAGGACATACGCCTCCTTGGACTTATCGGCGTCGATCCGTGAAAGCAGTGCAGTCAGGAATCCGAGCTGTGCCTGTGGATCTGTGCGGGCGCACGGAATAAAATCTTCTGTGACGGAAAGAACCGACAGGGAATGGAACATACTTGTAATCTCCTTGGACATGCGCGTTCCGAGCTCCACCAGCTTCTGTTGGTTCAATTTGGACTCAAAGTCCCTTACGAACTGCTGGAAGACGACTACGCGACATGGCTTCGATAGCGGATGATCGAAGAACTCGAAGAGCTTGACCGTCAGCTGGTGCCACAGCCTGTCGCACGGAATGAGTGCGGTCCGGCAAGGTCGACACGGGTGTCCTACTTTCGAGAGTAGAGGTTCTTGAATGCCTCGAAATAGGGATGCAGACCCGCGGGGGTCGACGAGAGTGCCTTGGCGATGAACTCATCGAGCACGAGTTTGGGTGGTGGTAAAGAAAAGTCTTGTACGGGTGGTGGCATGTCCACTTGCAGAGGTCTAACGGAATAAGTAAGGATTGAGTAGTTGGTAACAAAAAAAAGTCGGACGTACCGGGACGCGTATGCGTTATTACGCCAGAGGAGTGTCGCGATTGTTTGACCGTGTTTTGCAACGGCCTTGATAAATAACACGACCAAACTGACGCTTTCCCAGATCAACCGGCGTGCAGGCATGGCGGGGCAGAGGTAATCAGACAATGCGCAGTTCCGTTCGAGTGTCGTGGCCCGTGACTGCCAGCTGGAGCGGACCTAAGCCAGTGCCGTGATATTTATTGACTGGCATGCAGCAGTTGGCCCGTGCTAGCTATTCTCGACGTTGTTCCAATTAATTGGCATGCGGTCACATGACCATATGTGACCCCTGTGGCGTTTCCCTCGCCTTCAATGCGTGCAAGCGACTCCTCTCTTCTCTACCTCCAACATGTCTTTCTCCCCCTCCTGCGACCCTGAAATACCAGTAAGTCTACCACGATCACACTCGCTCATCCTTACAAGTCGTCTCTAGCCCTCGATATCCGACCTCTTCCACACGAACTCGGTTCCATCTCTGGCGGACACGCACCACATCCATCAGCTGATCGAAGAGCGCAAGGCAACTGTAGTCGCCTTCACCGCAGACATTGAACGCGCCCGTGCCCAAGTCCGCCGTCTCGAACAGCAGCGTAATCATGTCCAAGGAGTCGTCCAAGAGCTCGAAGCACTCTTGTCTCCCGTTCGCCGCATGCCTACGGACATCATGGAAAATGTCTTTGAGCATTGCGTCTGGGACGACACCACCTCCCTACGCCCCAGCCCGCTCGCCGCACCACTAGTGCTCACACAGGTCTGCCGCTCTTGGCGCTACCTCCTTTTTTCGCTTCCCTGTATCTGGACCGCGTTGCAACTCGACATGCCATCGAACACCAAAGATTGGGAGGCACTCGTCCAATCCAAGAGTCTAACCATGCACGTCTGGTTTTCCCGCTCAAAGGCTCTCCCGATTTCCCTCTCTCTCAGTCACCCCAAAGGCTCCCTCATTCCCTGGCATGCCCTCATGCATCTCGATAAAGAGATCCTCAGCCTCAGTTGCCGCCTCAAAGACCTGTCCTTGCATTTCTCACCACGATCCCTCAGTTCTCTCTTGACCTTTACCCAGAGTCCGCTCCCATACCTCCAGCACCTGGACCTGCAAAACACCAACGCCCTTCCCACCAGCGAAAATCCACCTCCCATCGCATTGCACTCGGCACCCATGCTCAAAAGCCTCAGCATTTCCTGGTGCGCTATCGACCTCCGAAAATTCCACATCCCATGGGTCCAGCTTCAGCATCTCAACCTCAATTATGACGCCTCCTCTTTCTGGAACCCCGTTCACAGCGATTATCTCCAAACCCTAGCACTCTGTCCCAATCTGACCACCCTCTCCCTCGGTATTGGCTCACTCCTCAGTGACACCTTTGATCCGACGTCGACGAATCCCGTCGAGCCCGTAACCCTACCCCACGTGCACACCTTAAAAACGAGCGTATACCTCCAAACGACGTACCTCGCTCACCTATTCGACGCCCTCCGCATGCCCCGACTCCGTCATTTTGAAATCAAGAACGCGAGCCTCGCGCTCGGCAGTTTCACGGGTCATACAGAGTGTTTGCCGCTCTTGGCGCGATGTGCGGACACACTGGAGAGCGTGTCGTTTAATCGGGTTGATATGGCCGACGGGCCTGTGTTATCGTGCCTGGGACAGCTCGATCATTTGCGGACGTTGGTGTTCATGCCGGGTATTCTGCGGCTCAATCATGGGTTGATCTCAGCGCTTGCGTGCGACGATGGCGACGACGAGGAAGTCGCGGATGGTGTCGGGCTAAGAGATTGGGAACTGCATGCAGACGGGAGCGGGCATGGGAGCGGCGGGCACACAGGCGAACCCGCACTCGGACGCAGTCAGAAACCAATCTGTCCAGCGCTCGAATCGCTCCATCTGAGATGTTCCTCGATAATTTCGGTCGACACCATCGAGCATATGGTAGCGTCGCGGCGCAGGACAGAGCCCCAGCTGAAGCAGTTGGCGCTGCAGCTCGTGACGTTCGAGTACGGGCTGGACACGCGGGACGAGAGGATGAAGGAGGTGCAGGCCAGGCTGAGGCCGTACGTCGAGGATGGGCTGGAGCTCGTGCTGACCAAGTCGACCAGCTCCAACTGTGGTTCCACCTTGGGTTAGCCGGGGTTGGGTGTGCTCGAACGTCGAGCGTCTGTCGACGCTCTGCCCGCCAATCGCGTGAAACGCTTTTGTAGTCCGCAAGTAAAATGCTATCTGTGATAGTAGTCTGACTATGTACGCCTGTGTAAAAGTATTTCCTGACGAAAAGTATCCATCCACCTCGCTTTGCTGGCGCGCGTCGCAAAGCTGACCACCAGTGTTTGACGCGTCGCAGCGTGCGGTATCACTCGGCGGGCTCTGGGTATGGCATGCTTCGATAAAGTCTTCGTCCCGGCGGTTGTCGTTCACGATGTCTAGCTGTGGTCCGAGTGGAGGACGTGGCGTACGCGTCGTCGGGTTCTGCCAACCTGGGGCATGAACAGCGTCGGGGTCATTCTCGAGCACGCCTGGCAGGGAATCGAGGCAAGGTCGGTGGAATCGTGTTGACAAGCCAGGATCGATCGATCGGGAAAGTGATACCATCACTTTACAGAATACGTTCCTCAGTACTTCAGTCTTGTTCTCACATTTAATTTTTGCTACTTACTTACCAACCCCGTTACGTCTGCATAACCAGATAGCAATCTCCCAAGCACTTGTTAACAAGTCAACTCCGACCAGACCATGTCCGCATGCGTGACCGATCTCGGGGAGCGCGTCCATCTCAGAGTTGACGCCGAGAACGCGGCCCCGTTGGCCGTGGGTATAGGTAGCAACCCAGGCAGTGTCGAGCCCGAGGTAGTGCTCTTGAACAACCCACCCATTGCTCTGCAACTTCGCCAAGTCTGTATACAAGGTAGTGGGCGTGGCTTGTGGTTGTAAGGGGGTATGGGTTCAGCTCGTGTCGCAGCGTACCAAGAAGGAACAATCGTCGTACAACTCTTTTCGCGTTCGCGCCTATTTTGGAGTCATACAGGGGAACATGGGTCAACGTCGCGCAGGGGGGCACGAAATGCGCCTGGTCGACCTCCCCATGTCTGATCTAGCAAAGCGCGAGGTGCATCGCGGTCGCAGATGCCGAGCATGCTGTTCACATAGCAGCATCGGGCGGAGCCGAAGAGGGATGCTCCCCCCGTGTCCACAGTCAACGACGGACCTTGCAAATCAAATGTGAACGAAAATATGGTTGGCACAAATCGAAACACGTCGCCCGATGCCGCTGTAGTCGTTCATCTCGAACCGCTCATCGTTGAGCTCGTCGACGGTGGTCAACAAGTTGCCAAAGAAGATGCCCGTGTTCGAACGCTAGTAGCCTATTCCCAAATCTTGCAGGGCCTTTGAACGCAACAAAACAAGAGTAGAATAAAAAAGGGAAGTGAGGGATCGAACAGGATCTTCACATTCACTGCTAAAGCATAAATCAGTTCAAGACAGGTAGCAGGACTGATTCACAGGACAGGGGTTGTGTCCATGCATTTCCGTGGTCTTCAACATCACTGCTACTTGATTCAAAGAAATCTGTGGTCAGTGAAGAGAGCTGAAAGAACATCACCTTTGCAATAGCTTGTGCTGGCATTGCTGGACCACGTGTACTACATCGGAAGACAAACGAGTCAGAATCTTGATGTGACTTCGATGAGTCGAAGGTAAGTACCGGTGGTAGAAGACTTCCGAGAGAGTCGGAGAGACTGGCACTGGAAGGCGGGGCCAGGCCTCCAGGCACATATTCTGGTTTTTTCATCGTGGAGTCATTGTGGATGAGCTTCAGACGCAGATTGTGCACCCCTCTGTGCCGCGCTGCACCGCAAATAGCTTGACCCGCCGGTGAGAGAGAAAGCGCAGTTTTGAGCGGCCCTCTTCCCAAACTGACCGTCTCCGTTTCCATACTGCCAACGAAAATCTGCACGAGATGTGTCCGCCGTCCGCTTCGCATCAACCTATATTTCAGGTTCGTTTTACAGAATGATGGAGCATAGCGGACACGGCGATGTCGAAGAGCGTATGCAAGTCGTTAACAGGTAATTTAAAGTCCAGCGACCACGCCGGCGGTTCTGAAGCAGGTGACGTGAAGTGGTCTCAAATTGCTACACACATCGACAGGGCTCACCATTCCTACCATCGGACCGGCCAAGAAGAAGACCGAGTGCGAAACTATATGACTGACAAAATGGCCAGTTGAGTTCTACATTCCGCTGCGGATAGGCAGGAGCAATTTCACAGCAAACCTATCGACTCGACGATACAGTTGTCCCCTCTTCAGGATGTTCTCAGCCCTGGTCGCGTCCACATCCCAGATAGTATCAGACCAATGCAATGGTGAGCTTCAAGAGCTGAGTGTATCTTATGTTGCCCTCCCACCGCAACAAGCATCCAATGCTCAACCATTGATTCTCACCAGTTCCCACTAGCACTGGCTACATGAAATATGTATACACATTGTAACAAGTCTCAATATGTACGTTCTCTAGTTTCTGTTCAAGAAGTTGTCAAGAAGCACCCATCTTTCAAATTGGAAGAGCTCAACCAAGCGCAACCCAGTCGCACGCACGCATCGATTGACTGACGTACCACGGCATCCTGACGACCGTTTCTTTGTGCAATTCGTTGCTTGTGCATCTTTCGCTGCACAGCACGAATCTCCCCAGCCCTGACTCCCGGCCCGTGTAAAGGCAGACCGTTGGCGGGCGTCTCGCGCGGAAATAATAGATCGTAGCCGACACCGTGTCGACCAGCGTATACAGGTCATCCGCCTCTCTCAGGCTTCCAGCTGCTTTGAGCTCTTCCAGTTGCGCTGGGTCTCCACTTCTAAACCGACCCTCTTGTGTTCTCGACAGAGTAGTGCCGGAGGCACTGTAGGAAGTTCGTGGCAAGGCGGAGATGATGGCACCTCCATACATGAGAGTAGAGGCTTCCTCGGCAGAGATCAACCCCTTTACTCCAACCAACCATGGCTGTGCTTGCACTATGCGTCCAGAGTTCCCATACGCTACCAACAACGGAGCAAAAAGCATTAGAACAAGTGCCACGATAAGCGGGATCCATGTCGACGGAGGACTCTTCAATTGAAGAATTGTAGGAGTTTCAGGACTCCGAAGACTTTCAGGAATTTCAGGATCTGGAATATATTGATAAACAAAAAGCTTCACAAGGAGGATCCCAACGAAGAGGAGTTCCCAGAAAATGTAGGGCAGGTAACTGGCGATGATACGTTTGATCGAGCGCCGCGTGGCAAAAGCGACGGAGGGAAAGCTTTTCCACCGAATGGCGGCCGCTCGACAACCTCCAAGGACAAGGGCATTGCTTTCTGTCATTCCAACTGCCTGTATGTCTGGTTCAATGTCCCATAGATTTGCTCCCCATGCGTCTTCCTCTGCATTCCAGCAAGCGCTGTCCGGGATCTCAGAAGGCAAAAGGGAAATCATGCGCTCCACGATGCGGTCGTTGTCGTTTGCCATCGAAAGCCTGACAAACGCTTGTAACTCTGTTTCCAGACAGTGGGGATGGATACGGTGCTCGAAAAAACCCATGAGTGCGTACACCCTGTCTGCTCTAAAGAGAGGTTTTTCCGGATTCCCTTCCAGTCTCTGTAGATTACCGCTCGTACGTCGCCACAGGGCAGACTTGAGCAGCGAGAGCCTTTCCAATCTTTCCAAAGGATCCCGCAATGCGTAGGCATTGATGATAGCTGACTCCTGGGCAAAGCGAGCGTAGGCGCGATTCGCAAGCTGATGGAGAGTGATGGGCGTCACCTCTTCGTCCCTGAACTGGAAGCGCAGTTCGCGGCTTAAGAGGGCTTCGGGGAAAGTCCAAAGACGTTCACCATATCTCAGCCATGCATCCTCCTCGGTGACGTCAGCAGGGGGGCGAAGCATGATGAGCGTGAACTGGGCACCACGGTAGACATCCGCCATACGGTACAAATCCTCGTTGATCTCTTCCTCCGGATTCGTCTCGTCAACCAACAGCAAGTCCATCCAATAAGCGGTTCCGTGGAGGGATGCCACCGTAGCTTCAACCTTCTTGATGAATTCCTCCTTTTTACGAGCTAGGTCCCCCTCGCCAAGACCTCGGGTGATGTTGTCTTCGTATGGGTAGGATATGGCAACATATTTTTGTTGTTTAATGATGTTTTTGTCAGAGCAGATTTTCCAGGACTTTGACTCAGGATGGTAGATGATGAGTCGACGGGGGTATGTGGCATGTGTGACGTTGTGGACAGGCTCCTCTCCTAACTGAGCTTTTCGCAGAGAATATTCGCGCGGGGAACGAGCAACCCAAAGTTGTCCATAGAACCTCGACAGGTAAGAGGGATAGAATCCCGTGTGGGTTGGCCCACCAAATGGCCAGATGAGCGCGAACGTGAAACAAATCCAAAGCGTGAACCAAGGGAAAACATCTTCTGGTTTATATGGGAGGTTGAGAACCAGCCAAAAGGCCAGTTTCCTTGCGTTGGTGGTGTTTTCTACCTTGACTTCAACCCTTTCGGTCCTGCTCCGCCTGGGTTGGACTGCTTGAACCACAAGTGGTCTACACCTCCCAGAGTTTGGGCTGACATATCGTTCCTCAGGGCCATGATACGTGGGCCGAAGTTGACTATCGTAGCAGCAATAATTTCCAAGCGACTTTGAGCCGAATAAAAAATCGCAAAGGCTTTGCATCGCACGGTGGCCTGGATCTATAACTTGAAATCATTGAACAAGACATGCTCACAAGCTCGATGCGGACTAACCGGTACACGTTAGAATAAGAGACCTGCCAGTGGTAAACACTGAGGCTTCTGCCCATACTTATAGCGGCAACGTACAGGATGGTCACAATTGATCCCGTCAACGAGAATGCACGAAACTGGGCAGTATCAATGCCGAGAACAATGGGTCGATATGATCGGATCCAACAGTGATCAAGTCGCCATTTAAAAAAATTCCGCCAGGGTTCATACAATTGCTGAGAACAGCGAATCAACATGTTGCCACTCAGTTGTGCCAGTGCTCAGGCTGTGTCTTCTGATTCAAAGAGTCCGAGTCGTCGTGCTTCAAAGGTTCGGGCCTTCAGCTGGCCACGCTTGTGACCCCTCTTCCGATTGTCACTCACCGTCGAGACCATGAACATACTAGTCCAAAAGCTGTCCAGGTGCCAGGAAAAGAAACGCTGTGGGATATGAACCTGTTGAACCGCGATACAAGATTACTAGTAGAACCGATCATCAACGCGGGACGCGCAATCGGCGAAAAAAAAAACCCCCCGGCCTGCCACCTTGTGGCCGTTTGCTCACTAGTATGAAAGCAGGTAATACCAGTGCCACATTGGCAAGATCCTCCACTTACACAGTCTCCTGAGAGAACCCGGCATCAGCGCAGGATTGATCATCGACGATTCATCGTACTTACCAATTGGCAATCGGCGAAATAAAAAACTCCCGACAATACTGGCATGTTGGCCGTTTCTTAATCTATAAAGCAAGGTAATACTGCCTCGCTATAATCCTCTACTCATAGTCGTCGACTCCACTTCGCAAGATGTCCCTTGATCCGCTAGGTGTGGTCTCTGCGGTAAAAATCGCGATATATGTCCCCATCATGTTCTTCGCTCTCCGGTTATGTTCAAGATATGGTGTGAGGGAGCGGGGATGGCTGTTGCTTTTCATTTTCTCACTAAGTTCAAAATTCGTGTATCATTCTGTGGATTGATTTACTTACGGGCTGATTCCTAGTCCGGATCATCGGTGGTGCGTTGGCGCTGGGAGGGGACTCACGGGACTCAAACATACTCGACGCGTCAGGCTTATCGTTTTTGCTGCTGAGCACCCTTGGGCTAATAGAAATTATGTGAGTACCACTTGTAATCATCACGCCGTCATCAGTGGGTTGACCTTTGAAAGAACCGAGGGACCAAGTGGAGAGCGGAAACACTGGCATACTCTCGTTGTCAGGATTTTGCACATTGTTGGGATCTTAGCCCTGGTTTTCATAATCATCGGTTTGTCACCGACTCCGTGGAAGGGCTCCGAGTCACTGGAAAGCGGCGGTGGCACTATGGCACTTATCGGCACGTCACTTCTTGCTGGATTGTTTATCGTTCTTGTCGCCGTCACTGGCACTGTCCTGCAATGGGCGAGTCGCTACCGGCCCATGGAATACCGCAAACAGGTGGGCAGCCACATTTCTTGATTACTTCACCTTCAAAGTTACCTCATTACACAGTTGCTTGTCGCAGTTTCAATTTCTCTGCCCTTCATTGCAGTTCGCACGCTGTATGATGTGTTATCCACCCTCGTGTCATACACCACCTACTCTGACCCCAACGACCTCTTGACTACATTCAACACTTTTAACTTGGAACAACTAGGAGAATGGCAAACATACGTTTTCATGGAGGTTGTTATGGAGTATGCAGTAGTGGTCATCTACGCAGTGGCTGGCACTGTGTTACGTGTAGAGAAAGACTATGTGATACAAGAGTCTGATTCTGAGTCAATACCCATTGTACCACTAGCAATATGAATAGTAACGGCGAGGCGAGAGGTTGGACTCTGTCACACGAACGGAGTCCCTCATTCCCCTTGTATGGCTTCTAGAGAAGCACTAGTAGTTTCCCGTAGGAAGGCAGTTGTTCCTTCTAAAGGACCGCCTAGTTTCACTGTCGTGTAACCTCCCAACCGTTGCCTGGTACTTTAAATTAGTATAGTACTACAGTATTACGGCAGCGAATGCTTACCCACATAAACACTCGCTGAGCTCGGCGCGCCAGCAGCAGATCAGTCGATCACGCGCACACTTGGACCCACATTGCCAAGTTGCCGAGATGGATGGATGATCGATTGATCGATGATCGACGGTCGAGCCTTTCAACTTCAAACAATTTGAACTCCTCGGTTGTATGTACTAGTGACACGGAAGGCAGTACCAGCCGCCAGCGGTCGAGTTCAATGAGCGCTCGTCATCCGCATTAGCCCCATCTGCATTTTAGACCCGCAAGCCAGGTTCCCTACAATAAAATAACCGTAGCCTGAGCCTTGAGGCGATAGTGCACAACCAGGTTACTTGACAAACCTGTCGACCAATTCATAGTACCACTACTAACTGGCTCTGTATTTTTTGTCCTGAACACAAGGGCGGAAGGAATGCGTCCGAATGGAGATCATATACTTACGTTGTTTCCGAACCCCAGCCAATTCTGTCGTCCGCCTGCATGACACTTTCGCAGATTGACTGGCATGATTTTGGGGCACATCTTCCGCTGCCAGCAGACGGGTACTGGGTACTAAGAAAACACCTGTTTTCATTACTGTTTCTTCGCAAAGAATGCTACACTGTGTCTATCGAGTCCAAAAACATACATAGCAATATGGA